>PVIJ01002804.1:0-150290 GCA_004024925.1 Scalopus aquaticus
AGTTCCCAGGCTCCCCCCGGCCTCCTGCCCCAGCCCCGGAGTCTCCATCTCTCCAAGGAGGCTGGTACATTTTCCTGGTGAGCCCCTAGAAACTGGGGGTCCCCACTCCAGGCCCTTCCAGGAAATCGTTGCTATCTTTTTATAACAACACTAGGCATTAGAACAAAACACCAGGGCCTCCCTGGTGGCACAGGGGTTAAGGTTTAAGTCTCAGCACTATGAAGCTGTCAGCAGCCACCACAGCACAAGCTCGATCCCCAGCCAGGGAGCTTCCCACATGGCGCAGCAGACCCCTCCTGTCTCCCCGCTGCCCCCTCAGCAGTGTGCTTCAGTGGATCTGCCTGTTCTGCTCCCCACTCTGTCTCTGGTGAAGCCTCTCACTGCCCCACGCCTCTGGCCTGTACCCCAGCTTGTATGCATAAATAAATAAACCTTTAAAATAAAAAAGAATCCACGACACCATAGAATTCTTCTCCCTTCTCACCTGGAATGGCCCTCACTGGGAGAAGCCAGGCCCACCCACCTGCCCAGGGAATCCCACCCTTGCTCCAGAGCCGTGATGAGGAGGGCCCGGCACCCTCCCCCTGGCCCAGGGCCCGCAGGCACACGGCCAGCCCAGTCTGTTCTGGTCTCTCCCGGCTCCTGGTTGTGACCCAGGCCCAGGGTCAGCAGCTTTGGCCCCCGCTGCCCTCAAATGTGAGATGGGGCGGAGGGGTTGGGGGTGGAAGGAACCGCAGCCGGCCGGGAAGCAGCCTTAACCCCGGCCAGCTCTTGAAGCGGCGCTGGGCTGGGCCCGGGGCTCTCTGTCCGCGAAGCTCCGAGGTTCCAGGGCAGCAGCCTCGGCGAGGCCCGAGCTCCCTGGGCCCTGCCTTCGTGCCCCCTGGACCTCAAGTTTCCAGCCAGCACCTCCACAGGACCCTGGCACCCGCCCGTGGCTGTAGGAATTAGCGACCCGGGCGCAATGCAGAAAGTGTAAGAGGCGCCCCAAGTCTCACTAAGGTGAGAGACACTGTGAAAGCCCCACCCCAGCCTTGGTACACAGCAGGTGCTTCAGTTAAGGCTCAGCGAGGTCTGCGGTGGGATTGGAGCTCCAGGGCGCCTGCTGGGGGCGGGGCGTATGCAAATATACAGCCAGGAGGCGGAGGATTGGCCAGTGGGGCAGGGCGCACCGGGCCAGGGCAGCAGGTACCCCCAGGAGAGGCGGGGTGTGGCCCACCCACTCCGCGCTCGGGCTGCTGTGGGCGATGCCTCTGCTCTGGGCTCTCCTGGCCCTGAGCTCCCTGCACCTCAGCTCAGGTAAGGGGGCGAGAGAGGAGGGGGCAGGGAGGACTGGCCACTCTGTCCTGGGGCGCTCCCTGCCGCCCCCCCAGGGAGGCCTGGGAGAAGCCGGGATGGGAAGTGGCGCAGGGAACGGGCAGTTCTTGTACTCGCCCCAGGAGCAGGCACGGAAACCTGAGGACCCAGCGCAACAGCAGACGTTGCTCAAAGGCTTCCTGGGGAGCCCAGGCGCAGGGGCTGAGAGCCCTGAGGGGGTGTGGGGGAGCAAAAGTGGCCTTGGACTAGCCTGGTGGTGATGCCCGGACGTGGGCCAAAGGGGGAACAGTCCAGGCAGAGGAGCAGCTGGGGCAAGTTGGGGGGAGGGTAGGCCCCCCGGAGCCCATGGCTGTGGCTGGGGTGCCCGGGGAGGCTGGCGCACCAAACGGGGCTCAGAAGCGGCTGCAGTGAGCTGGAGGCCAGCGGGGAGGGGCTGAGCACGGGGTGTCAGGGCCAGGGGTGCGGCTAGAGGACAGTGGGGGTAACTGGGGTGCAGGTGGAGAGGATGCAGCTCCCAGGCTGGGCTGTGGGGGAAGCGCAGGAGGGGTGATGGGCTCCTGGTGACAGAGCATCTTTGAGGAGAGAGAGAGGACGACAGTTCCGCTGGACTTGGGGCTTTCTGGTCAGCATGACGGGGGGACAGGGCGCTGCCCTCGCCAGGCAGGTCCTGAGGTGCCCGTGGGAGGGGAAGCCCAGTGCCAGGCACCCCAGGGGCCGAAACTGCAAACGGATGTGCGTGCTGGGGCAGGGGTGCCAGCGCGCAGACGCCCTGACCGGCCTGCTGCCTCCTGCAGGTGTGAGCCTCCAGCCCCAGCTGGCCGGGGTGACCTTTGCCACCAACAACCCCACACTCACCACCGTGGCCCTCGAAAAGCCTCTGTGCGTGTTCGACAGCCTCGCTGTGCTCAGCGGCCCCCATGAGGTCCAGCTCTACGTCCTGCTCGCCTCGGGTGAGGGCCCTGCTTCCCACTGCTCCAAGGGGGCTTTGACCTGCGGGGGGAGCAGGGAGGGGGAGTTCCAGCCCCGTCTTAGGCCACCCCAGGCCCGCACTGCACGACGGGGGCTGCTCGGCAAGCCGTGGGCCCGGGCAGCGGCACAGGAGGCCTGCGCCTGGAGCGACGGCCCCTCTTGTGGGAAGCAGTGACAGCCCGTCGCCCGCGCGCGCTGTTTTGCATGCCTTGGGGCTGGGTCTGCAGCCTTGGGGTGAGGGATGGGCCCTGCAGGGAGCAGGGCACCAGGGGCCAGTGCGCCGTGCTGGCCAGATCTCTCTGGTCCTTGCCCAGGTCCTGGCGGGGGCGCCCAGTTGGCACAAGGCCGCCAGGCGCAGGATCTGCAGGCCCAGGCCTCCTGCCCAGCTGGGGGGGCACCCTGGACTCCCAGAGAAGGAGCCCAGCTCCACCTCGCACCCCCAGGGCCTCACCGTGTTCTCCCTGCACGCACTGCTTGGGGCTGGGGGCTGTCCTCCCATTTCCTGACCGGGGGTAAAGGGTTGAGCTTGGGTTGTCCAAGCTCACAGGCAAGTAAGGAGGAGCCTGGGGACCCCAACATAGGACCCTTGTCTGCCTCCGGGCTGCGTCCAGGGCGAGCCCGCCTTTCCCACATCCAGAAGAGTGGGGCTAGCAGGGGAAGGACAGGGGTCTCTAGGCATGGGGACGGGGCCCTAAAAGGTGAGGTGGCGAGAGCAGGCCCAGCACCCTGAGCAGTCTCCCCCGCTGCCGGGGAGCCCCGAGGGCGGGGACGGAGTGTGCCGGCCTGTGACCCCCGGGCCCAACATGTGGCTGGGCTGGCGCACAGAAGATGCACAGGGCGTTTGATGACTGAGTGACCGAGCGGGCGCCGCCTCTCCAGCCCTCTCCAGGAATGTGTCTGTGCAGGACAGCACCCAGGCCCCGCGGAACGCCACCTTCCAGCAAACCGAGGGAGGGAGGACCGGCCCCTACAAGGCCCTGGCCTTTGACCTGACCCCCTGCAGTGACCTGCCCCCCCTGGATGCTGTTGGGGAGGCATCCCGGGCCTCGGACATCCTGAACGCATACCTCGTCAGGGTGGGGGCCAACGGAACCTGCCTGTCTGACCCCAACTTCCAGGGCCTCTGCAACCCGCCCCTGACGGCAGCCACGGAGTACAGGTGTGTGTGCCCGGCTGCGGATGGGGGTGGCCGCTGAGGCCCGGCCCCCACTGGGTAAGTGAAGGGGCCGCAGTGAGGGTGCCAGGCCATGGGCCCTGAGACCAGACCCAGAATTCCGGCCCAGAGGCTGTGGCTTAACCAAGAGGGCTCTGCGTCGCCATCTTGAAATTCTCAGCTTCAGGCTGCACTGGGCCACAGAGTACCCCCCCGCCCCGCCGGTTACCCAGCGTCAGACACGGCTCGCGGGCCGGGCTGGGAGCTGTGGTCCCGGCAGGGAGGGCCTTGCGGATGGATTCTTCCTCAGTTAATCTTTTGAGTCCCTTCTGTGATGCCAAAGACACAGTTGGGAATGGCCAAGAAACCGAGGGACTCCGGGGAGAGCCTGGGGGGCACTGAGGCTGTGGCTTCATGGAGGTGGCGGCTGAGCTGGGGAGAGGCCTGGCATGGATGTGGGCACAGGGTTCTTGCAAAGCCGGCACGGCTCTGGTCCACAGTCTCCTCCGGTACCCCCTCAGTCCCCCGCACCCCGCCATCCTCACCTTCCCCTCTCCCTGGGCTGCGCTCCAGGCGGACAGAAGTCACGCTCCTTCTGTCTCCTTCCAGGTTCAAGTACGTCCTTGTCAACACGTCCACAGGTTTGGTGCAAGACCAGACCCTGTGGTCTGACCCCATCAGCACCAAACAGCGTAAGTGGTAGTGGGGTGACGTTCAAGGGAAGAGTCTCCCCAGATGCAGTCGTTGTGTTGAGGAGGAACATGCATATTGAAAGAATTTAGCCTCGAGTTCCCCCTCTGCCCTCGAGGTGCCCCCCAGCCCCCACCAGCAGGAGTCAGGGTCTGCCCCCACAGAGACCTCAGGGGCCTGCAGGGGCTGAAGTGTTGCCCCAGTTCTTGTGGGGCATCTCGGGGCTCCTTCCCACCTCACTTCCTGCCCCAACCCCCCACCGTGGCCCACAGTGTGCCCCTCTGCCTTGGGCTGAGTCCTGGGAACCTCCCCTTCTGCAGGGGCCTCAGGCCCTCAGTCTCCACGTGGAGAAGCGGGAGAAGGAGCCTGCTCTGCACCCCAGCGGGGTCCCTGGGGCAGCGAGCCCTGGCCAGAAAGCCACCCGAGGAGGGGCCGAGCGCCCTGGAAGAGGGGCTGGCTCCCCCAAGCTGTGGGGCGTCGGCACAGGGGTTCTCATGGGCTGCCTGGGACAGGGGCTCCCAGGGCCAAAGGGGACAAGGCCTGGGCAGGCAGGTGCCTCGGCCCTCCCGGGGCCCTGACCACGCTGCACGGTCTGCCGCAGAGAGCCTGAGTCGGTCACGTCCAGAAACAAGCGCGTGGACAGTCCCGAGGAGCGGCCAGGCACACGCGGGCAGAGGGGAAGAGGGTGCGGGACGCGAGGGGACAGGCCTCGGCCTGGGACGCGGTCCTGGAGCCAGGCCCCCACTCACCCCTGAGGCTCCCAGTTCCCTGCCTGGGTGGGGGTTCCCGTGTGCCCCTGGGGGGTGGCCGAGGGGCATCTGGGGAGTGACTGTGCCTGCGCCCCCAGCCACCCCGTACTCGGCGATCGACACCTGGCCGGGCCGGCGCAGCGGGGGCATGATCGTCATCACATCCATCCTGGGCTCCCTGCCCTTCTTCCTGCTCCTGGCCTTTGCTGGCGCCGTCATCTCGAGCTTCGTGTGAGTGCCCACCAGCTGGCCCGCGGCAGGCCGGGACACCTTCTGCTGGGCGGGTCTCTGAGCCAGGGAGGGCCCTTCCACCCTGGAGGGGTGAGGCTGGGCGAGGGGAGCGGGATGCCCAAGGTCAGGTCAAGGGCGGGCTCACCTGGGCGGGCTCACCTGGGCGGGCTCACCTGGGCGGGCTCACCTGGGCGGGCTCACCTGGGAGGGCTCACCTGGGAGGGCGTGGCACTGGCTTTGGTGGCCGCCCCAGGCCTGACAGCTGCACGCCCCAGCCAGTGGCTCATCCTTCGCGCCTGCTTCCTCACCTGGAAGTGGAGATACTGATGAGGGTCACGGAGGAGCAGTGAGCACGGCCCTTTCCCGCCCGAGCAGGGCCTGGGTGCTCAACAAGTATTTGCTTTTGGGGTCCTCACATTTCACCCCCTGGCCCTGCGCATGGGGACGGAGGCCTGAAGGCCGCACGGCAGAGCTGGGCCTGTCTCCTGACTCCACCAAGCTCTGCGTGTCTGGTGCTGGGACTCGGGTCTCCCGGGATGGGGGGACCTGGATAGGCTACTGGGCTGCCCCGCGGATCCAGAAGAGGCCAGGGCAGGCTTGTCTGAGACATCAGGGTGGGCTTCCTGGAGGAAGAAGCAGTAAGAGCAGGGGGTGCCCGTCCCAGTGGGGGTGGGGGAGCAGAGAGGAAGCTTCTGGAGTAGGCAAAATGATACGTGGAGATGAGTCAGGCAGGAGAGATGAGGAGATGGAGCGGGGGGCAGTGACCGTGGAAATCAGATGGCCTCTGGCGTTAAGAACACAAACAGTAGGTGAGATTAGCAGCGAGATGCTTGTGGTCTGGTCAGACCTGCAGGGACTGTCTGCCCCGCTCCGCTCTGGGCTGCACCCTAATCTGGCCCCACAGAAGGGTCCTCTTATCTGATTTTAGCCTAGATCATTATTTCCTCCTCCTACAACCCACACCCTACACCCCAAGTCGGCTGCACGGGCTTCCCCTCTGCCCCGGACACTCCCCAGCCCTTCCTACCAAATGCCTGGAATGCCTCTCTGCCCCGACCATCCCAGTTTAGGGCTGATTACCTGCCCTCTCCTCCAGGAAGCCCTCCGGTGGCTCCCACCTGGCCCTGTCCTTTCTGCCTGTCATTGCTTGCTGTCTCTCCCAGTACAACCTTAGCTCTTTGCAGACAAAGTCTGCAGCTCTGGGACAATGGCCTCCAAGCCCAACCCACCTGCATAAATTATTCAGTTTCCAAAAAGGTGACACTTTCCTCGCGCCCAGGACCAGTCACTGAACGTCACCTGCTAAGACGACACTGTGGAAGCAGGCTCTGAGAAGCAGCTCCCTGTCCAGCGGAGGGGTCGGGCCGGCGCCCCCTCACCGCTCTCTTCATCCTCTCTGTCAGGGACGGGGGCGATTCCAGTGGGGAGACCACGCACGACTCCCGGATCACACAGGAGGCCGGGCCCAGGTCCCTGGGGAGCCCAGAGCTTTCGCTCCCGTCTGTGCACCGGGGGCCGGCCCTGGACCGTGCAGAGGTGTACGCCAGCAAGCTGCAGGCCTGAGCCCACCGGCTGCCCGGAGCGGAGGGCAGTCCTGCCCACACCCAGCACAGACACACACGGGCATGTGTTCACTCACGCGCACGCACACACGCACACACACACACACACACAGGCACACACGGGGCCATGGGCGCTGGCCCAGCTGCAGAAGCTGTAATAAAGTCTGCCTAGGTTTGCGTTACGATGCTCAGGTGCTGACTGACGAGGAACCAGGCCGCAGCGGGGGTTGGCTTTCTTCCAGGGCAGGCAGGGCAGGGGGCGGGGGCGCAGGGGGCTGATTTTCAAAGTGGAGGCAGAGAAGATAGTCCATGGGGCTGGTGGCCCCCTATCAGGTGGAGACACGCCCTGCCCCGGGGCCCAGGTGGCACTCGGGAGACTCCAGGAGCAGCTAACAGCGGTGGGCCAGCCACCTCCGGGCCGGGCTCAGCGAGCACAGACAGTCGCTCCGTGCACTTGCTCTCAGGACCAGCCCCTGAGGGGGGAATCTCATCTTCCCCCGGAGTATCTGGCCTCAAGAGCCCGAGGGAGCTGCCGGCCTGGCCGGGACAGCAGTCCCTGTGGGGTGAGGCGGGCCCTCGTGCGGCCAGGGGGTACCACACACCACCTCAGTGTCCTCTCGTGCAGAGGGGCCGAGGGTGGGACGTGCCCGCGTGAGGTCAGGAGGGGCCACGGAGCAGCTGTGGGCCTCGCGAGCTGGGGAGGCAGAGGTGGGCTCGGCTCTGCAAGCAGCAAGGGCACAGGTGTGACTTCTGGGTTTGGGGCCAGGGCACCCCGAGTCGCTGGTGTCCGTGCCCCAGCCAGAATGTGGAGGAGCAGGCAGGGCAGAGGTCACCGGAGACCCCCATAGCTGCCCCCAGAAGACGGAGGGTGGGAGCTGCTGTCGCCCCGTGGCCTTTGGGGACCAGCAGGCACCAGGAAGCCGCTGTGCACCGTTTCCCACCTCAGTTCTGGTGGAGTTTGAGGGACTTGCCTCAGGCCTCCCCTGCCTGCGGGCGCAGCCGCTGCTGGGCGTGTCGCTGTGCAAAGGAGTAAGATCTCAGCTAGCCTCGGAGCGGAGCTGGGAGGCCGAGAGGGCTCCCACCTGCCCGCAGTGGCCGGCACCACCTTCATTACATGCACCCCCTTCCCCTTCGCGGAGGCCGGCGCAGCCCCGGGCCCTCTGGCTTCAGCGTCAGCGCCTGGCCGGCATCTCCGCTCACCCTCTTCGGCTGAATCTAAGAGCGCTCCCGCCAGCTGAATCCGTCAGCCTAGCCCTGGCCTTCGCTTTCTAGTGTCACCGCAGGGCGTTCTCACGTGTGGCAAAGGGGGCCCCTAAGGTGGCCAGGGATGGGCTGAGATCTCGGGGGGAGGGGCCAGGACCAGCCTTTCAGCTGGGGACTGGGAAGGACAAGCCGAGAGGCAGGAGCCGAGCCCTGGCCCACCTCTGTCTCGGCCATCTGTCCTCCGCCTCAGCCCGGGAGCCCCGCCTCTCCCCATCACGCGCACAGTGACAGTGTCCAAAACTGTCCCCGCCACACGCTTCTGCCGACAAAACAGCCCTCCGCGAGCCCCGGGTGGAGCAAGCAGCCCTTTCAGAGGGCAGGCCTGAACTCGGGGAGGCCCGGCCTGTGCGGCCCGGGGAGGCAGAGGTGGGCCCGGCTCCGCAAGCGGCCAGGCGGAGGGCGGACACTCGGCGGGGGGCGGGGCGGCGGAGACCTCTGCTTGGCTTGTGGACGCAGGCTTCCAGAAACTGCGAATTATAAGCACCCACAGAAGCAATTTTCCTAGTTCACTTCTTGGACTCCGAAGGCCCCGCCGCCCCTGTGGCTGACGTGGCAGCCGCTCCCCCATCGAGGCAGCCGGCCAGCTCCTTCCCTACGCCAGTCTTGGGGGAGCTGGACACTTGAACCCCTGTGAGCCCAGGGACACCCCTGTTGGGCACAGGGTCCCTCTGGAGCCCCTTGACACTCAGGCCCCTGTTGCGCCCTCCAGCTCCCAGGTGGGGCCCCCCAAAGCATCCTTCCAAGCTCCCTCCTGCCACCCCCAGTGAACTGAGCAGAAGGGGGAGGGAGAGGGGGGATGTTTGTCTGGGGTCAGATAGCTGCACCACCTGGGGAGGGCCACAGGCTCTGTCCACTGCCCTCCCCCCCATGCCTTCCCCATGATCCCTCCAGGCCCCCAGTATCTCCCCATTTCACAGTGTGGAAGCCACAATCTGCCCCGGGCTGCGCCCACCCCCTCAGCCGTGGCTGTGTCACCCACCTGCCCGGCTGGGAGACCTGGGACCTGCTGACCCGCAGACCCCCGGCGGCCCCACTCAGGGCCACTCTCCTCGAAGGCTCCCCCCCCATCTTGGCTCCAGGGGGGGGCCTTCCTGCAACCCTCCCCCGCTATGCGCTCTCCCCTGGCCTCTGGACTACGGGTAACTGGCCTCCACACGCTGTTCCCGAACCGCATGCTATACCTGGCGAGTTCTGACGCACGTGCACAACTGGGAACCCCCCCACACACAATGGAGAGAACCGACAGACCCATGTCCCCCCAAAAGTTCCCTCCTGCCACTCCATAAGCGCCCCTCCTGCGCCCGGCTCCCCGGTCTGCGTCTAACACTGAAGATCGGCCGCGCTGTCCAGAATTCATGTAAAGTGGCCGCAGAGCCGGGCCTCGCACCCGGCGTCTCCCCAGCAACACCGCCGTTCCCAGGCTCCCCCAGCTGCGGCGAGTCTCCACCCCGCGCTTCCTCCCACAGCGACGAGCGCTGCACCCAGGGGTGCCCCGCCAGACGCGAGACGCAGTGTTGGGAACACGCGGGCTGCGGCGCGAAGCTGCTCTGAAAAACACACGCTCCAGCCCTGGGGACCGGACCCGGCGGCTCTCAGGGAGCGTGGCAGTGGAGGGGCCGCACCTGCGCCGAGCGCGGGCAGCGTTCAGAGGCGACGCGCGGATTAGACAAACAAAACCCTTTTTATTTTCAAGCCATTATAGAGTCATTGCAAAAAAACAGAGGGAGGTGGGATCGCACTGGCTCAGCCTCCTGAAAGTCACCACCTCGTGAAACCAGCGCAATTACAGCAGAATCAGGCAATTCACAGCGGGGCTGTGCGCACAGCTATTCCCGTCGCCCCGGTTTATAAGCACCCGTGTGTGTGTGTGTGTGTGTGTGTGTGTGTGTGTGCAATTTTAGCCAGTGCAGATTTTGTCACCACAACCGATCCACCCCACAGGCTCCCGCCTACGGCTCCTGCACAGCCAAACCTGCCTCCAAGCCTCCCCTGCTGTCACTGATCTGCTCTCCAGTTCCACAAAAATGTTATATAAGTGGAATCACGCAGAGGCAACGGCGGGAGAGTTTTTTGCCTGCAACAGTCCTCCCCTCAGCTCTTTCCAGCACCGACTGGTCTACTCTGACACAAAAGCGCCATGGATTGCTTGGGCACCCACCTGGAAGAGTGAGAAATGGTTTGAACTAGTTTTGTCCATTCAGAAAAGGTTTGAAATGCTTGAATTGGACAGAACATTTGGTGAGAACCAGTTGGAAAATGTCAGAATCAGTTTTATTTTGTTAGAACTTGTTTGAGCCAGTCAGAACACATCCCAACTGGTTTTAACTGGTCAGAACCCATTTGAACCAGTTTTCATGGATTAGGAAAGGTTTGAATTGGTCAGAACCTGTTTGAACAGGTTTTAGCCAGTCTGAGCCTACTTTCTTGGGTCAGAAGTGGTTTGAACCTGACAGAACTGATTTGAACTGGTCAGAACCGATTTGAACCTGTTTAATCCAGTTAGAACAGGTTTGAAACTGTTTCATCCAGGCAGAACTGGCTCAAACTGGTCAGAACTGGCCTGAACCAGCTGTTTGAACAGGTCAGAACGAGTTTCAATTGTTTTTATCTGGTCAGAACCAGTTTGAATCAGTTTTCTCAGGTTAGAAAAGTTTTGAACTGGTCGGAACTGGTTTGACCCAGTGTAGGGTAAATGAAGATTCGTCAGGCTTTTATACTGCCAGCCTCTGTGGCCATCTTCTGCAGCCTTGATTGTGCTAACATGGAGGCACTTGGGTGTGTGGGCGTGGGGTATGCGTGCCTGATGGTGGACACCTGGAGTGTGGTGTGGGCGTGTGTAAGTGCGCACACCTGAGCCTAGAGGCGGAGCCTGTAAGGGCAGCATCACTCAGCGACCAGAGAACAGCAACGGCTAAGAGAGGAAGAGGTCACGACAGAATGCCAGAGAGGGCCAAAAGAAAAAGAGTAAAGACTCACTGGACAGGCCTCCTGGCCCCCAGGACTCCCTGCCTTGCCAGCCTGCAGATTTCCACTGCTACAGGGCAGCCTGTGCTCTGGATCCTCACCTGTGCACTTAAAAGGGACTTATACTAAGACTCAACTGCAGGCTCACACAATAAAACTAATAAAGCGTTTACTTACAAAAGGCAGGGAAAAAAAAAAGAATAAATCGGTGAATGCTCCCTACCAGTTCCGCTGAGCTGGAATCCCAAAGGCACACTGAAACTCAGGGAACAGCCAAGAGACCCCCAAAGCCCACATGTCTGGTTATATACCAAACATGGCTGCTTAACTCCACCCTCAGTTCCCAGCATCCTCCTTTCGGTGATGATGCATTATGGGATTTGTAGTTTTTGGTGTCTGGGATCTCTGGTCTGAGGTGGGGGTGGGGTCCATAAAAACCTGTCTGTGGAGTTTTTTCAGGTCGTCCTTTCTCCCCCAACACTGCCACACCAATTGGTGTAGAAAGAGCACTAAAGCCTGAAAAATCCACACAATCACCCGTATGTTTACTGCAGCACTATTTACAATAGCTAACAACCCAAATGCCCCAAAATTGATGACTGGATCAAGAAGATGTGGTACATGTAAACATTGCAATACTATGCAACAATCAAAAAAGATAACTGAATGCAACTGGAGCTGGAAGGGATCATGCTCAGCCAGAAGGAAAAAGAAAAATATTGAATGGTTTCACTTATAGGAGGAATATAGGGGAGGCAAATGAAAGATCAGTAAGAGAAAATAGCACACAAAACAAAAGCAAAAACTGGCAGGCAACTATACGTAAGAGACATTCTGCAGGGGAGGAAGAGGGACCAAAACAGGGGAGAAAAGAGCACAAGGGACCAGGGTGATGGTTCACAGGTGAATTGGTGGGAAACCTATGGAATACACAGTAATGTAAAGGATATAATTAAAAAAAAAAGTCTGAAAAAGCCACTGAGGGTTCCCAGGCCCTTGCTTACCCATCTGCCCGAATTGATAGAGAACCTGCCCTGTGCAGACTTGCCAATACAACCAGTTTCAACCAGTTAGAACCAGTTTGATTTGGTCAGAACTTGAGTTTTGAGCTGACTTCAAGTCAGAACCAGTCAGAGCTGGTTTGAACCAGTCAGAACCAGTTTAAATGGGTCTGAATTGCTTTAAAACACTAAGAACCAGGTTTGACCATTTTTATCCAGTCAGAATTGGTTTGAACTGGTTTCATCCAGGCAGAACCAGTTTGAGCTGGTCAGAATCTGATTTATTTGGTCAAGAGTCAGTTTGAGCTAGGTTCAACCAGTTAGAAACAATTTGATCCAATCAGAACTGTCCAAACTTTTTTACTTGGCCAGAGCAGTCTTGAACCTGTTTCAACCAGTTAGAACTGGTTTCATCTGGTCAGAACCAGTTTGAACTGGCTCCAACCAGTTAGAACCGCTTCCATCTGGTCAGAACAGGTTTGGGCTTGTCAGAACCTGTTTCAATTGGTCAGAATTGGTTTCATCTGGTCGGAACTAGTTTGAACCTGTCAGAATCTGTTTAATCCAGTCAGAAACCAGTTTGAACCAGTCAGAGCCAGTTCTATCAGGTCAGAACCAGTTTCATCTGGTCTGAACCATCAAGCTGATCAGAACCTGTTTTATCTGGTCAGAAGCAGTTTAAACCAACCACAATTGGTTTGACGTATTCAGAAGCAGTCTGAACTGGTTTTCTCTAGTTAGAAACTGTTTACCTCATTTCTCAGGTCAGAGCTGGTTAGAACCAGTCAGAATATGTTTGTATCAGTTTGAGCTGGTTTGATCTGGTTTTCTTGGGTCACATCTGGGTTGAACCAGTCAGAACCCATTTCATCTGATCAGAACCATTTTGAGATGATTTGAACTGGTCTGAGTTGGTTTTCTTGGGTTTGAACCAGTTTCTTGGGTCTGAAACTGTCAATCCAATCAGAACTGGTGTTACAGGGCAGGAGAGGGGCACCCCCAAAACCCCAGACCTGCCCTAGTCTAAATGGGTTCTGCCATCTGCTGCATCAATACAAAACATATAGGACCTTTTGTGGAAAGAGACTTTAATACAACTAGAAAGGACAGAGAAGACAAAGAATATATTTTCTAAGTCAAGCACCCAATGTTAACCAGCTCCTGGTGGGTAAGAGTCCACCCAAACGGGATTGGCCCAAAACAAGTCTCGAAAGCCTGCCACAAGTCTAGAACAGCTTTTGGCAGGGACCCATACATAAGGGTCAGAAACAGTCAGACAATTCTGGGAGGAATAGAGCAAAATCAAAACCAAAATCAACACAGCCATCGTTAACTTCCCCACGGGTCTCTCGCCCACGTCTCTTTCAATCAGTCCAGGCCAGTGCAGCTTCTTTACAAGTCTCTCTGCTCCTTGGGCCTCCTCTGGCTTTCCATCCTTCTGTCTCCTGTCTTCTGTCTGTTTTCTGTGTCTCCTCTGTGTGTGTCTCTCTTCTCCAGCATCTTATATCCTGCTCAGCTCCACCCTACCTTGGGTGGGACAGGGAACCTGTCCTTTTTCCTGGGGACCACCCTGTTATACTGGTTTTATCTAGCTTGAACCCATTTGAACTGGGTTCATTTGGTCAGAAATGGTTTTATCTGGTCAGATCCATGGTTTTATCTGGTCAGATCTGGTTTGAACCATTCTGAACCAGTTAGCGCCAACTTAAACCAATCAGAACCAATTTAAACTGGTTTGAAACAGTCAGAACTGGTCGTACTGGGTTAGTACTGGTTTGGACTGGTTTTATCTGGCCAGTCTGAGTTGTCCCCAGGTTGGGGATATTACGCATCCAGCTGCTAGGAACATTTTGTGTAAGGTCTTTCTTTTTCTTCTGGAATGAACACCCCAGCGCCCTTGCTGGGCTGCATGGTGAGTGCATATGGACTTTTAAAATAACCGGTCAAAATTTTTTCTAGAGTGGCAGCAACTATTTCAGATTCTGTCCAAAAGAAAACAAGCTCAAGTTGGTGGCGCTTGTGCTAAGCCCACAGGGGCTTCCTCCTGGTTTCAGGTCCCTACAGTTTCAACCTCCCCCAGGGAAGTAGGCTTGCATCTGGGTCAGGGCTGGGTGAGGGGAGCCCCTGCCTCTCCCAAAGGAGCGTGACCTCTCTCGGCACCAGGCCTTTGCCATTCCGCAAGGAGAGGCTACCTGAGGAGGAGCAATTCCCGCTTCCTTCTCTCTCCCTCTCTGCCCATAAACACTCCCAGCCCGCATTCTCCCAGAGCGCCTTCCTCCTTGCCGGTTGGGCGCTGCCCGATTCGTGAGTCACGTCACAGAGCCACGGGTCTTTCAAATGAACTCGTTGGCTTTTCATCATTGAGCGATTCCCGTCAGCAATGTACATGAGATTTTTTCTGCACCCTCACCTACATTTGTGTTAATGCGGAGTTTTACGTTGCCCATATGGTGGGGGGCAGCAGGTGTGGGCTCCCCACTCCCCATGCTCGCGGGCAGCGCGGGGGCGTCCTGCCTTCCACGCGCCCAGGATGCTTGCCGGGGCCAGTGTCTTCTGGGCAGCCCTGGCAGGGGCTGTGGTGCCATCTCACCGCGGCTTGGATTTGCATTTCCCGAACGAGTGCCAAGGCAAGGCCCAGCATCTTTCAGGCCCCCTGAGCGCTGTTCCTGGATCTCCGCTGGCACGCACGTTCACATCCGTGCCCGGTGTTGTTTTGGATTGGTTGCATGTCTTCCAGGTTGGTCCTTAGTCAGATGCACGTGTGCAAATGTCTCCTGGCCAGTGCTGCCCTTGCCTTTCCCTGGCAGTTGTACTCCCAGCCGATGCCCTTTCCCTTCCGCCTTGTCGTGCCCTGACTCGTTAGCCGCTTCGGTCCACACCGTCAGCTCCGTGAGGGCAGGGGCAGCTTTCCTCAGTGCCCCCACACAGTGGTTGCTTCTGTTCCCCCCACCCAGGCTGCAGCGGGGCAGGCAGGGCGTCCTCCAGGTAGCCTGTGGCAAACTCCCAGGCCACAGGTGAGGGCTGGGCTGGGGAGGGTGGGGTCCGACCAAGGGCAGAGAGGCAGGGCAGGGGCACTAAGGTGCCGTCGCCAGGCCCCTCCCTTCTCTGTCCAGCAAGGTCATCCTGTTAGCCACCCCACCTCTGCCAGTGCTGGCACACACAACCCCCCGCCCCCCCAGCTGGCTCCCGTGAGCGGCGGAGGCTTGGGGAGTCTGCAGGACACTGGTGTTGGGCTGGGGGTGGGAGCCCAAAGGCTTCACGGGCTCCTTTTCATTAGCGTGTCTGCGGCGTGTATGCGGCCGGTCAGTGTGGGGTGTAAGGTGTGGCTGTGTCATCCTCATGGGTTGCGGTCCAAGGGTACAGGAGGCGTCTGCCTGACCTTTGCCCCGTGCAGGCACCTGTGTGTTACGATCTGGATCTTCCAGGCAGTAAAACAACCACTTCTTCTCCAGGATCGGACTCTGCCGGCGGCCCAAGAGGCCTTCTCTTTGCCTTACCCTCGGGCCCGCCGGTGACGCTGCCGCTCCTCTCCTCTGACAGAGGAAAGCCGCTTCTGTAGCAGCTCGTCCCGGCTGCAGTGTCAAGAGGGTGGCCACTTCCCAGCTTGGCCAAGTTACTGTCATTGTTAAAGAGGAAAAAGGGTAACCGTGGGGAGGAGGCAAGCCATGTGCCTGGCACAGTAGGTGCTCAGCAAACAGTAGTGCACACAGGCACACCAGAGCGGCTCACCCACGCATGCGTGCCCAGGGGTCACCTTGCAAACCAAAGTGAGCGAGATGTGTGCATGGGGCGGGGTGTCGGCTGGGACACAAAACGACACACAGCGGTGCACAGGCTCACGGGACTCCCACGCCTGCACACGGGCCCCTCGTCCCCCTTATCACCCTGGGGTGTTCGGGGCGGCCAGGTGGCGGCGCCTCGCAGTAGTTTTCCAAGACTTGAGCAAGCTGAGTCTGTCTTGGCTATGGCGGAGGGGAGGTGTTGCTACTTAGGTCTCCCTTCTGCTGACCTTGTCCTCAGGAGGCAGCTCGGCTGGGTTTGGCTGGAGGGGCTCAGACGTCCCCTTGTGCCCTGGCTGGGCTGAACCAATCACTCCAGGTCTTCCTCTCTGAATGGTGGTCTGACCTCTGGCAGCCCCCAGCCCCCAGGGTCTAGTTCTTCACGTGGGGTCTGGGAGCTCTTCAAGGGCGCGGGCGGTGTCTTGTGTCCTCCTGGGTGCCCACCACGCGACTCAGGAGCTGCGCTCTTGGACTGACTGCCCGGCAGGCCGGCCCGGCACTGAGGGGCGGCTGCTGTGTGGGTGGGGAGTAAACGCAGGGGCCGTGTGGGGCAGCCTGGGCCATCTCAGAGCCCAGCTTCCTGTCAAACTGGAGTAACAGTGAGGGAGCTTCCTGATGGGGCCTCCGGGGACAGCAGGAAGGAAGCTGGCAGTGAGCTCAGGCACTTGGCTGGCACCGCTGAGAAGGCTCTGCAGCGGCCAGCCCCTCAGTGCTCCATGCTCCCCAAGCCCAAGGCTGCTGAAACAACTTGAGGTTTCAGTGACTGGGTGGGGAATGCTAAAATCATGCAGAGAAAAGCGTGCTATGAGAAGAGAGGAAATGATCACAAACTGGCTTGCTCTCAGAGGGCAAATCTGGGAAGGCTGCATGGAGGAAGTGGCTTTTGCTGGACTGGCTTGTTTAGGGAAGGAAACTTCCTGGGCAAAGCGGGAGGACTCTGAATAAGGTCACAAGGGACACTAATTCAGCTCCATGTATCATTTACTCCCCTTAGGACTAGGTTCTCAGGCAAGCATAGGGTCACCCGGGTTGTAGGGAGGTGGAACCTGGGAGGCCGCTGGGTAGGAGGTCACAGGGCCTGGATCTGGATGCAGCAGGCACCATTTTCGGCCTCGAGATTATTCTTGGACAGGGAGTGCAGGAGGACGCGCCTGCAGGCACAAACTCTGGAGCATGTGGTGGGCCTGGCTTCAGGACCCTGGGGGCGGACATGCGGACAAAGTCCAGCTGTAGCAGGAGACAGTCCCAGGAACGGAACTGTAGATTTATAAGGACCCTGGAAGTGGGGAGCGGCGCGTGGGGCTGGGGGGCTGCGATGTTGGGTGGGCAGGGGTCTCCGGCAGGCAGGGCGTGTTGGAGACCCTAGACCAGCTGGGACGTGGGCCCACGTCGGTCGGAGGACTGCAGCTGTGTTTGTGGGTCAGGACGCGGGGGCAGAGGGGCGCTCCGATTGGCACTCAGTGCCCGCCCCCACTTTGCAGGCGCTCGCGGGAAACGCGGCCAGGACTTAAAATCCGAAAGGCAAGCGCTCCAGTCCCACCCGACCGCGCCTGCGCCTGCGCCCGTGCGGCCAGCGGGCGGGGCGGGGGGGGTCTCTCTCGGGGGAGGAGCCGGAGGCTCGGGATGGGAGACGCGCGCCCTGGGCGGGGCCTACGGCCTGGGCGGGCCGTTGGTCGCGGCGGAACCTTCGAGCCGCGAGGGTGGGCGCGCGGGGGACGGCTTTGCGGCGGCGCCGCGGCCGGCGCCGGGGGCGGCGCGGCTGAGGGCGGCGCGGCTGAGGGCGGCGCGGCGTCCGGCTCGACTCCGACTGCGCCTCGGCTCCCGCCCGGTTGCGCGCGCAATCCCGCTCCCGCAGGCCGCCCTCGGCCGGCCGGCCCAACGCGAGGGGCGCGCGGCCGCCCGAGACCCCGGAGCCGCGGTGGACCGCTGGAAGGAGGGGGCGGCGGCGCCGCAGGTGAGGACCCGGCCGGGCCGGGCGGAGGGACCCCGCGACTCCCGCACGCTCGGGCTTCCGGGCCAGCACCCGACGACCCCGAACCCCGAGCCCGTTCCCGCCTGTCCTGCCCTCGGGAGCTCCAGCCCGGGACCCTGCCGGCGTCCCCTCGGTCCCCGAGCCCCGAAACCTTTCAGCCTTCTCCCTAGACTCCGAGACCCCTGAGAACCTCCCGCCGCTTTAGGGCCCCGAGACCCCACAGGTTCCCGAAACCCCTCGGGATCCCTTGCGGACCCGTGAGGCCGCCCAGATCCCCCGGCCGCCTCTCCGCGGACCCCTGGACCCCGGCCGCCCTCCCCGCCCAGGCCCGCTGCCACCTGCCCTGGGGGCAGGGTCTGGCACTCGCGCCCTGGGACGGGGGATCCTTGGGGTAAACCGAGAAGTCGAGGCGCGCGACGGGCCCCCAGGAGCGCCGTCTCAGCGCCCCCTGGCATTGGTGCTCACGGTCGCCCTGAGGCCGGAGCCGCGTGCTTAACTTCATGCCCTGCCCTGAGCCTCTGGCGTCCGGAGCCAGGATCTGACGTGGGGGAGGCAGAATTAAGTGGGTGAGGACCGAGGTGAATCGGCACCCTCCGCTTGCTTCATTTTCTCATTCATGGAAATGTCCTTTTTTTTTGAATGCCTGATAGTTTCCAGGAATTGTCCCCGAGCAGCTCGAGAAGACACAGTCCCTGCTCTGGGGCCCTCCTTGCTAGTTGTCCTGTGCGGGATCCTGACAGCGTGGTGCCTTTGAATCCAGCGGGTCTCAGAAGGGGACTTAGGAGGACTTCCCGGAGGGGAGGGAAAGTGACAGGTGAGCTTGTCGCGTGTCTTAGGGTCATGGGAGGCAAAGGGGACAGGGAGGCGAGCCCCGGAGCCCGGATTGGAAATCAAGGCGTGCTCGAGACCCTGCGCATCCTGGCAGGAGCAGGGCTGGGCCCTCCCACCTCCGGCTCTCTGAGGTCCTCTTGAGGGGTAACGTGGCCCCCTCCTCCTCGTCTCGCCCGCTGAAGCTGACAGTTGCATGTTGAGCCGACACAGACCATGCTCTGAGAGCTGCTGGTTTTGCCGAGGCGTCTGCCCGCTGCCCCGGTCTTCCTTGATGGCCGCTGTGGGCCCTTCTGGTTGGTGAATGGAGTAAGGAAGCCGGTGAAACTACAGATGTGCCACCCGGCTGGGGAGTGAGAAAGATGTGACCGCGGAGAAGTGCGTGCTTTGGACGAGGTGTTGGTGTTGGGGGCCAGCTGGTGCCCGGGGAGCCGCACGGCTGGGGTGGTGTCCAGGGGCGCTGCCGTCGCCTCTGACGCCTTGGGGGCACCAGACCAAGTCTCGCCCCTGTTCTCAGGGCCTCATTTCCCTTCTGTGAGTTAGGACATGTGACACCGCACGGCCTCCTGGGCCCCTCCAGCCCTGTAGGTTCCTGTCACTGCAGGCTTACTTTCTAGAACTCCTTTGTTCTTCTCCGGCGGGTCAGCGCGCCGATGTGCCTCAGTGTCCGTCCCTGTGAGTCACGTGTGTCCGCGGGCTGTGGCGTGGCACTCCTGATGGACAGCCGCAGCAGCACACGTGTCCTTGGCTGGCGGCTCCTGGGGAAACGCCGCCTGTTTGCCGGCTGCTCTGCGCCGCAGGGGCGTTACCGGGCGCTTGGCCTCTCCCGGGCTCCAGGCCAGCCGGGGCCAGGTGAGGACCGTGCGGGGCCGTGCGCGCGCTCAGCACCTTCCCTTGGATCTAACGAGGACAAAAGAAGTTGAGTGAACGCCTTTCGCGCTGACTCTCAGTCTTCACAGCAGTCCTGCCAGTCACATGGGCAGCGAGGTTTGAAGGGAGCTGTGGCAGTTCAGGGGCTAAGGCTCTCCTTTGGGGGCCTGGACACTCAATCTCTGTCGTGTGCCGTTTCCAGCTCAGTTGGCCCTTGTCACGTGGACTACACTCGCCGAAATGCACTTGTCAGCCAGATTCCAGACTGTTCCTGGCGGTTATGTTCGAAGTACTCTTGTTGCCCAGGAGTTTCTGCTTCGTGGCTCCCTCCCAGCTCTCACTATGAGAAAGGCCGTTTGTGGGGGTCAAGTCAGTGTAGAAGGAGAGGGCGCTGAGCGCTGCGTGTGGGTGTCGGGAGTCTGCTGCCCCGGAGGCGGCTACTCCCGCCCGGTGTGCCAGCCTCAGGGTGAGGCCTGGGAGCTGCCGGGCTTGGGAGCTCGCAGGGGCTGGTCTCGGGCGGTGCTGCACGGGGTCGCTGCTCTGGTGCAGATCCTGGGCCCTCTTGTCCTGCTGCTCGGTGGACGGGCAGCCGTGGGCCAGGCCAACACGGGGACACTGCGTGGCGGTGCCCCTCTCGGGGGAGGGCCCCGGCCTCCTGCAGAGGGGAGCCAGGCGGGCCTTCTCGGTGGTGGTGAGCCTCCGCGGGCTCGAGCCTTGTGGTTCGTGTGCGTGCTTGTTACGGGAGGCGTCGTTTACAGTAGGAAGTGGCGGTGTTTCCACTTCTACTTTTGGTGATTTCTGGTCTTGCCGCTCACTGTCTCCGGCCCCCGCAGAGCTTCCTGGACTCGAGTGCCCAGCGCGCCCCCGTCCCGCTTCTCTTCGGGTCAGCGAGTGATTCAGACCCTCAGTGCCCGGCTGCTGGGGCCGGTTGCCAGCTGGCCCACGGGGCGCTCGGGGGCAGGGCAGGGTCCTGGTGGTCTCCTCCCCCCTTGAGCGGGTGGGCTGCGTGGGTGCTGACGGCCGTTTGCGCCCCGCGGTGGGCCTGGGCTTTCCCAGGTCGAGCCCAGACGCCTGCTTGCTTGCGAGATCCATCACCGGAGGAGTCAGAGGAGCAGGCCGGGGGCCAGGGGCACCAGGGTGGGGGGCTCGGGAAGGAGGGCGTCATCCCAGCCTGGCCGCGGGGGCTGTGTGTGTAGCTGACCCTGTTGCGCGCGGGACTCAGGTGATGAGCATGTTTAGTGCTGGCCGCTCGGCTGGAGGACAGGGCCGCCTGTGGCCTGCTCTGAAGCCCGTTCATGAAATACCCATGAGCTCGATTTTAAGCAGAAAACACCCTGTTAAGCCTTTAATTCATGGCTCCAGATGAAACAAAAGCACAGGAACTGTTTATTCAGATCTATGTCAGGGCCTGATTTTGCTCTCGGAAAATGCCGATAGGTGCTTAAAAATGGGTTGCTGTGATGACTTGGCTTCGGGCCTGCAAACTGTGGTGACGAGGTGGTCACCAAGGAAACCAAAGATGCAGCTTCTAAAAGGTCTCAGAAGGCTTTTGTTGCTGTTGCCTGGAATCCGATTGGCCGAGAAGCAGCGTGTGGGGACGGCAGCGGAGCACCGGGCTTGCCATCCCCCCGAAACTTGCAGACCTGGTTCTGACTGCTCTGGAAGTCTCCGAGGCCTGTGGTTTGAAAACAAGGAGAGATCTGGGTATTTTCGAAGTGATTGTGAGATTTGGCTCTGAGGATCAGGCTGCCGAGAGACAGGAAATGAGGTAATGCCTTTAAACTAGGTGCTGGAACGAGCCGTGAATGTCTAAATATGGGCAGCTGGGGCGTCCTGCCGTCACCGCTCTGTGTTTTAGCTCGGTGGGCACTTCCCGCGGGCGCTGCTGGGGCCCGAGAGGTAGAGGTGCGCGGGGAGGTCACGTCTAGCCCCGTCTAGCCCGGGTGGCGGTGGGGAGCGGGCCGGGGCCGCCCTGGTGCTGCCCAGGCTGCGCAGAGAAAGAGGAGGAGGCCGGCGCGTCTCTGCTGCTCTGGGCACCCGGGACTCCGTGAGCCCTTGCTCTTGCGGGGTCACTTGATTTTGGAGTCAGGTCCAGCCCACTGAAGTTGAAGTGGCCGCACTGTTTGAGCGCCTATAAATGCGACACCCAGTAGGTCTTCGGCGTGGGCTGCTGTCACGCGTGTGTGGGGAGCGCGCTGGGGTCTGCAGCTGTCGCCGTGGCCCGGCCGTGCGTCGAGTCACTGGTCGCTCCGCTGCTGCTGAGGTATTCTGAGATGCTCGTGAGGAGAAGACGGAGCCGCCGCCCCTTCCCCGGGTGGGCGACGGGTGGACGGTGCGGGCAGGGGCGGGTGAGTCACTGGGTAAGCATCTCGTGGCACCTCGCCGGGCAGGACCCCGTGGCCTCTCAGATCCCTCCGAGGGAGGCTGGGAAGGAAGTCGGGCCTCGGCCTGAGTGCCCTGGCTCGGCGTCCTCGTCCAGAGCGTCCCCCGGCCCGCAGGGACTCTGCTTGCCCGTCGGCACTGAGGCCCGGGGAGCAGCGGGGTCCTTGAACTCTCAGGGCTGAGAAAGTATCTTGTGGGTTAAAAAACAAAACCTTGGAGTTGACCTTGGGTGACTGCTGGTAACTCTGCAGGGGGCCCCGCGGCCCCACCATTCTGTGGGGGGTACTAGCGTCCTTACCTCGTGTCCTCACCCACATCCTCAGGTGATGGCGCACTGCCTGACACTTTTGGGAGTTTGGAAGCGCTGAGGAGAAGGCACCCACACACGGTGTGTGCATTTTTGGGGACATTCTTAGGACCCCACTTATCCTGGATATTTGCTTTCGGTGACCTGATTCTAGTGGAGAGAAGAGAAACGACCGCGCCTGTGAAAGGCGGGGACAGCCACGTAGGCCGGGCCGGGCAGCGGGCAGCGGTTCCTGACAGCGGTTCGGCTACTGCTGAGACGCTTCAGTGTTCATGTTCCTTAACTCGGCAATTCTCCAGTCACCCCAAATCACGTAGGGACAGACGGGAAGCTCTGTGGCCAGTGAAGGTGGGGGCACGGGTGAGCCGACGGGGGAGGTCTGCCCAGCCAGCGCCCTCGTGTGCGTGCACCCATGGGCGCGCTGCGTAGCGGGAGGGGTGCCCGACGCGCCAGGCGGGGGAGATACTAGTTACAGAACTCAGGGGGCACATGGGATTCTGGGAGACGGCATGACATGGAGTAGTTTGACGACGGAGACCTGGCCAGGCCAACCCCTGCTCTGTGTATGCCAAGAATTGAGTTTTTTTTTTTCTTAAAGATTATTTTTTTTTAACTTATGCATACAGCTGGGGTGCAGGCCAGAGGCGTGGGGCAGTGAGACATCAGAGACAGTGGGGAGCAGAACAGGCAGATCGACGGAAACACAGCTGAGGGGAGCTGCGGGCGAGGCAGGAGAGGTCTGCCGCACCATGTGGGATTCTCCCCGGCTGGGCATCGACCTTGCATCACTGCTGCGGACAGCTCCACAGTGCAGCGCTAACCCGCTGTGCCACCGGGGAGGCCGAGAATTGAGTTTTTAACTTACGCAGCCAGCGAGGCTTGCCCTGGTCTGCCCCAAATGTGATGCTCTGGCCCTGGAGAGCGCGGGCTCCCGAGCGCGTCTGGGTGGCCGTGTCGTGCCGTCTGCCGCTTTCTACCTCCTCGAGAAGCCGCTGTGCTTGTGTCCACGGGATGCTGTCGTGGGCAGAGCGCCTGGGCCAGTGCGGGGCCGCAGCTCCGGTGCACGTGCCGCTGCGCCCTCCGCAGTGCCAGCTGCAGGCCTCTGGTCCTGCCGAATTGGGAATAGGGCTTTGGAGACGGGGGGTGAGGGGCTGTTTTCATGGTGGTGTGAGGAGCCGGGACCCTGATTTTCATCCCAGCCTCACTCCCTTCCCAGCTACCCCAGAACCTGGCCTGGGGAACAGAGCTGCTTCTGACTGGTTTTCCTTCCCAGGCGTCACAGATGGATTCAGTGGAGAAGACAACTAACAGGAGCGAGCAGAAGTCACGGTGAGTGACGCCGCGGCACAGGGGACTGCTGGCGGGAGGGCGCCTCTGCCTGCTGGGACAGCGGCCGCTGCGGGGGGCGGTGCAGAGAAGGGGGCATGCACCCCGGGAGGGGTGGCAGAAATCCAGCATCTTGCTAGAATTTTCTATCACCGCAAGCAAGAATCATCTTGTCTCGTATCCACAAGCGTCAGAGGACTCGAAAATGTTGAGCTTTTTGCTCACAGATCGAGATCTGGAGCCCCGTGTGCTTGACGCCGGGGCCCCCCACAGCTGCGCCCCGTCCTCTGTGGAGGGAGGACGGAGCCTGATGGTGCCAGCCCCTGCGGCGCCCGCCCTGGTCTCCCCGTGACGCGCCGCCCTTCTCTCCCCCCTTGCTTTTGGGTAGGAAGTTTTTAAAGAGCCTCATCCGGAAGCAGCCCCAGGAGCTGCTGCTGGTCATCGGGACGGGGGTGAGCGCGGCCGTGGCCCCGGGGATCCCTGCCCTCTGCTCGTGGCGCAGCTGCATCGAGGCGGTCATCGAGGCAGCCGAGCAGCTGGAGGTGCTGCACCCCGGGGACGTGGCCGAGTTCCGCAGGAAGGTGACCAAGGACCGAGACCTGCTGGTGGTGGCGCACGACCTGATCCGGAAGATGTCGCCCGTGAGTCTGAGGCAGCCCGAGGCTGGGGCTGGGGGGTGGGGTGGGGCTAGCTGGTCTGGAGGGGCCGTCAGGCCGCTGTCTTGGGCGGCCGTGCTTGCGGGGCACTGGGGCTAAGCGCGGGGTAAGTGCGCGTAGTGAAGGCGTCGGCTGCTGGCCCGGTCGCCTCGAGGACAGGCCTCTGCGGGCGCTGGGGAGGACCCAGGAAGGAAAGCAGGAGGGGGCTGGACTCGCGGCTGAGGCTTCCGGAGACCCTGACCGTCTGGGCCGGGGCGGGGGAGCCGGTGGGAGGGGGGGAGCCCCGAGGCTGCGGAGAAGGGGCCTGGCTCTGCCCGGTCCTTCTCGGTCTCACGACAGGTCTGGGGCAGCCCGGGGGGCCGGTGGCTCGGCCAGGGCGGGACCAGCCCCCCGCTGCCCGGCCGCCACTCCTGCTCTTCCCCTCGGTGCTGTGCAGCCCGGCTGGAGGCGGTGAGGGCCACGTCTCCTCCCCACCCCGCCTCTCCGTCCAGCCCCGGGCAGTCTTGGCGGCGGGCACGGGGCTGGGGCGAGTGCACGTGGGCTCCGCGGCCCATCCTGCCAGCGCCCGCAGTCACGGCGGGCAGGCTGCGCCTCCTGGTGCCACCCCCACTTCTCTGGCCCCTGCTCTTCTGGGTGCTGCCGCTGGCAGCTCAGCTCTTCTCACAGTGGACGTGGCTCCTGTCAGGGCTGCGGTGGCCTTTGGTGCCCCGAGGCCGGGTCGCAGCCTGGCCCGACTGCTGGTCTCTCAACTCCTTTACAAGGCGAGGCGGGAGACACGTTCCTCCTGGGCCCGCCCCTGACTGCCCGCAGGCCCAAGCTGGCCCCTCAGCGCCTTCGCCTCTCCAGCGCCGCCTCTGCCTCAGGCCCTGGTCCTGGTGCCCGCGACCGCAGCCGCCCAGCCCCCTTCCGTCCGCTTCCTCCTCGAGCGTCGCGCGCTCTGCGGGGTGCTGGGGGCCGCTCTCGGCTCTGGCCCCAGGGGAAGGGGAGGGGCAGGGGTGTCCTGACCCGCCCTTCGCGCCCTCCCTCCTGCAGCGCACGGGCGACACCAAGCCCAGCTTCTTCCAGGACTGCCTGATGGAGGTCTTCGACAGCCTGGAGCAGCACATCCAGAACCCGCTGGTGCTGCAGTCCATCCTCAGCCTGATGGAGCGGGGCACCATGGTGCTGACCACCAACTACGACAACCTGCTCGAGCTCTTCGGGCAGCAGCAGCACAAGCCCATGGAGTCCCTGGACTTGAAGGACAAGACCAAGGTGCGCCGGGCGGGGCTGGCGGGGCTGGCGGGGGCGCCCCGCACCGCAGGCCTCGTCCAGCCGCGGCCGCTCCTGCCTGCGGGCTCTCTGCGGGCGGGAAGCAGTCAGCGCCTGTTGGCGGAGAAGTTTTGGTTGATTTGCCTTTTGTTTAAGAACAAAGTGGCCTAGCGGCGGCGTTTGTAGGCCCGTCTCCCCTTGGTGTGCTGCGGCGGGCGGTGTCCTGTCGCCCAGTGGCCCGGGCAGCCCGACCGTGGCGGGCCCGGTGGTGAGGCGCCTCCCGCCGTCCTCGCGGGCCGCACGGCGCTGGGCGGCGCTGCAGCGAGTGGCCCGTGCTGGGCCGCCGTTTGCTGCTTTGGGGTCGGTTCCCGGCAGCATATTGGGGCTTCAGGGCTGTGAATATTTTCAGAGCTGACGGTGTAGATGACCGGGCTGTTTTCCAGAAAGAGGACCGGCCGCGCGGCCACCAGCGGTGCCGGGAACGCCTGTTCCCTGCGCCAAAAGCAGAACAAAGTACATTTCGCGACTGGTTAGGCGAAAACTTGAGGTCTTTACTTTTTCTTACGGTCAGCGTAGTTTCCTTTCATGGCGTTACTTCTTTTGTGACGTCTGTGTCCTTCGTGTTTGTGGGAAGACCTGACGTCATTGTGGCTCAGGCGTCCCCCCCACCCCCCCGGCCTGCTCCGGGAGGGGAGGTCCGGGCCTGCTCGAGGGGGCCCCAGAGCCTGCAGGGCCGTCTCCTTCAGGACCCCGCGAGGGGGGCTCCCCCAGAGCAGAGCTGGGCGGGACCCGGCCTCAGGCCTAGCATTGGCTGCTTGAGGCCTGCTTGCTCCTGAACGGTGCGAGACCCCGCGGCCCCCGCCTGCTCCTGCGGGGGAGCGGCTGACGCGCGGCCCTCGGTGTGGAGCTGAGGGGCAGAGTGGGTGTCTCAGGCCGCTGTCCTGTATTTTGGGGTGAAAGTGTCTCGTCCTATTAGATTGTTTTTCCCGTGGTTTCTCCCGGGTACAGCGTCTGCGTGGCAGTGGGCGTGGCGAGCCGGCCCGTCCCGAGGCCGTCAGCCCTCACGGTGTGCCGTCCTCTCGGCCGCTACGCTTGCCCGTCTCTCAGTGCGCTGCGAGGATAGGACAGGAGTCGCTGTGCTCGCGGCTGCGTTGCTCAAATTTTTAATGTAACTGCGAATGGAAACATCATTCGTACTCTGTGCGGGGCGCGCCTGAAAGCCCCGACCCTGAGACACTTCCCGTCGGCTGCTCGGAACCACGCCAGGCCGGTCTCTCACTCGCCTCGCTTGACCCCCAGGTCCTGCAGTGGGCGCGCGGGCACATCCGGTACGGCGTCCTGCACATCCACGGCCTGTACACCGACCCCTGCGGGATGGTCCTGGACCCCTCAGGCTATAAAGACGTCACCCAGGACCCGGAAGTCATGGTAGGTGCTCTGTGCGGGCAGCTGGCCTGCACGGCCGGCCCGCGGGGCGGAGGCTCGCCTGGGCCCTCCCGGTGCCGTGGCCTGGGGGGCGGTGACTCTTCCGCAGCACCCTGGGGTGCTGCAGCCGCCGGTGCTTGTTCGCCGCTGCTTGTCTGGGAGTCTGCTCCTGCTCCGCTTGCCCTCCGCTTGGCTTCAGCGCGTCGCCACACAGCCTCATCTGTGAGGCGGGTCTGATGTCCCCGACAGAGGGCGCGTGGGACCCCGCGTCCAGCTCTGTGTGGGCGCCCTCCTGTGGCCCTCGGAAGTTGCCTCGCCCTGCGGGTCCCGGCCGGTGCACCTGTGGCCAGTGCGGCCTCGGGGGAGCGTGGGGGGTGGTGCTGGGGACACTGCTGCAGGCCCGAGGGACCCTGCTCCCTGGGCTCGCCGTCCCCGGGCCTGTCCGTCCTCCTGGCAAGACAGACCTCGTGCCAGCCTGCGTGCCACTCTGAGCTGGAGCGCAATGCCCTCGTTTCCGGTTGTGATGCTTTAAAGCTGCACGATGCTCTAGACTGGGCTGAGTGCGCTGACGGGTCCGGGGGGTCACGAGGCGCCTCCTCCCCGGATGTGGGTTTGGGGGACACAGACCCGGGAGAGGAGGCGCCGGGACGGCCGGGGGCACTTGTGGGGTGGGGGCCCGCGGCTCCGGGGAGGCCTGTGAGGGTCGGCGCCGGGCAGCAGCCCGGGGAAGGGAGACGGGAGCAGTCAGACGGCAGCGGGCCGCGGCGACGGCACCCTCACGGCGCGCCCTCTGCCCCAGGAGGTGCTGCAGAACCTGTACCGCACCAAGTCCTTCCTGTTCGTGGGCTGCGGCGAGACCCTGCGCGACCAGATCTTCCAGGCGCTCTTCCTCTACTCGGTGCCCAACAAGGTGGAGCTGGAGCACTTCATGCTGGTGCTGAAGGAGAGCGAGGACCACTTCTTCAAGCACCAGGCCGACATGCTCCTGCACGGCATCAAGGTGGTGTCCTACGGCCGCTGCTTCGACTACTTCCCGGGCTACGTGCAGGAGCTGGCCGCGCAGATCTGCAAGCAGCGGAGCCCGGGTACGGCCCCCCGCGCCCCGCCCGGGCCCGTCCCTCCTGAGGGCTCGTCCACACCACGCACCCCCGAGGCGCGGGCGAGCCACCGGGCACGGGAACTCGGCCGTCCTCACACGGGCTCCGTGCGCCTTGGGGGTGGGCGGCCCTGAGCAGAACCTGGGCGCGCGGGCCCCGCCTGCCAGGGAGCAGCCCGGCTCGCGCCTCACCCTCTGCGCCTTTACAAGTTCAGGGCGGAGGCCTGACCGCAGAGACGGTGGTCTTCCCTGCTGCGCTGAGTGCCGCCCCCCAGTTCGCGGCCCCTCCCTGGGGCCCGGCCCGCCTGCCGGGAGCCTCCGGGTGGAGGGGGAGGGGCTGCGCTCGTGGTCATGAAACATGCATGATGTGAACTGGGGTGCGGTGTCTGCTGTCACTGTGTTGGCACAGGAGCCCCAGCACCCTGGAGTTGGCCCTTGGGCCCCGAGCACAGGGGGCGCCCTGCCCAGCAGGCCCTGGCAGAGGAGCACCCGCGCGGGCTCCGCTCACCCTTCTCCTTTTTCCTCCAGATGCCGACCGCGTGGACAGCACCACGTTGTTGGGTAAAGCAGCCTTGTGTTCTCGGCCTATTACCCGTCCACACTGTCCGTCGCCTCCGGCTGCACCGCCTGGCGCGGGGGTGGGGGGGGGGTGTGTGCAGGGCCACGCGCCAGCCGGGAGGGGCTGGGTTGGCAGGGCCAGCAGCCGCCCCTCACCCTCTTGCGGGCTAGACCCGAGAGGTGCGGGGCCGCGGAGCTGTTTGGTGTCAGACACGGTGACCTAGTGGCCTCTGCTTCGGGACTCTCGCTGGGACTGTCAGCACGCGGCAGCCCCTTGCTGCCCCGCCCCACGCGGGCAGACCGGCCCAGCCCAGGCCAGCGCGGGCCCTGCGCTTGCTGCAGGGGCGCGGTGTGGAGGGAGGGGCCTGTGGAGTGGGCCGGCCTGGCTGAGGGGCGCCTCCCTGCCTGCATGCTCCGAGCGCACGGCGTGAACTGGCGGGGGCTCTGGCGCCAGCACTGACCGAGGTGCTCGCCTTCCAGGTAGCGCCTGCCAGGACTGCGCGAAGAGGAAGTTAGAGGAGAATGGCGTCGACGTCTCCAAGCGGCCGAGACAATCAGACACAGGTGCGCTGCGCGGGTCGGTCCTCGGCTCCCGGCGGCAGGGAGGTTGCGCGGCCTTCTGCCTCCTGGAGGGGCCCCTGCGAGGGCGACTTACCCGATTCCTGCTTGTTGAGGAGCCGCGGGGTGGGGTGCCTGGCGAGCACCCCCGAGCCATCGCGCATGGGTCACGGATGGGAGCACCCCGGCCCCTCGCCCTCCCCACAGCCGGTGGCCCATCTGGACACGCACCTTCATCTCAGAGGGAGCCACGTATTCCCTCGTCGCCCCCGAGATCCACTCGCCTTGGGGTCGCTGTGCTCGGCCGCCCTTGAGGTGTGCCCGCCGCCCAGCTCCTCTGCTTGGTGTCCGCGGCCTGCCCTCTCGCCGCCCTGTCCTCACTCACGTCCCCTGGCGGGTGCTGCCCAGGCTGCCATCGGCCACCGGGGTACAGGGCAGAAGGAACTGGCCCTCGCGCTGCTCGTGGCTTGACTCAGCCGGGGACACGCGTCTCCTCAGCGGCTGTAGAGGCATCAGAACCGCAGTGCACGGCCTGCTGCCTGGCTGTCGGGCGGGACCTGTCCCCAGTGTCAAGGTCAAGTGCGTCCTCCCCCACTGCTTGCTGTGGCTGATCAGCACCGTCAGACACTGTTGCGCTTTAGCTTTTGAGGATTTGACTCCGTGTCCCCAAGTATGTGCGCTGGGGTGTCCTTGAGCTTACCACCCTCCCGAGGCGCCACCTGGCCCTCTGCTCCGCTCTGGAGGCTGTGCTCCCCCAGCCTCTGGCGCGTGACCGCCCACGTCTCCCCTCTGCACCCCCATCCTGCCGGCGCCGCCTCAGCAGCTCCCGGCCGTGAGGCAGGTCCGCGCCCAGGGGCCGGCGGGTCTGCAGGTGCCGCACGGGGCGCCTTCTCCGCTCGTGGCGGGAGTGTGGGCCCACCCCGCCCGCGCCCGGCTTCCTTGGGGGCTGCTGCCGGGGACTTGGGCACCTTCTGCTTCCTTCCGGGCAGTTCTTGGATCTTTTCCTTAGTGTTCAGGAACTTCATGAGGATGGATTCGGGCGGAAACCTCTTTGATACACCTCATTCCGTTGTGTTTTTCTCCAGTGCCGGAATAATCTGTGGTCTCCTTGATTATTCTGTCTTCCCCGTTCCCTCTTTCTTGGATTCATACTGTTGGGACTTCCTAGGTTGGTTTCTTTTGTCTTGTTTCCTATTATGTCTTAGTTTTCATCTTCTCTTCATTTTTTCAAACACTCTCTGGGAGACTCAAAATTAGGTTCTAGCCTTTGGCTTGAATTTTGCTTTGAGGTGTCCCTGCTCCTTTCTGTGCCCTGGCTGGCGGGGTGTCTTTCTCCCGCACCGCCGTTTCATGCCCGACGCGTTCTCCATCTCTGGGACACCGGTGGCGTCCCGGTCTGACCTCGCACGGCAGTGTTGGCATAGACGCGTGTAAGACACTAGCTTACTTTTTATCACTGACTTCAATAAAAAGCTTCGGAACACTGCACGCCCACCAGTGACCACGGATGTCAGAGCTCGGACGCGTGTCGCCCCGCACTGGGCCTCGCACTGGAGCAGGCCCCGCTCAGCAGTCGTGGGGTCACAGATGGACCACGAATGCAGAGAACCACCAAATAAAGTGGCCACGCTGACTTTAAAAAGTGGCTGCTCGCGGGTGCTGGTGGCCCGTGGGGACGGGGCAAGAGGCTGCAGAGGCAGCCCAGGCCGTGCGGTGGGAGACGGTGGCGGGAGGGCCCCCGCAGCCGCTCGCTGCCGCCCCTGCCCCTGCCGCCACAGCTCCAAGCTCTGCCCTGAGGAGGGTTCCATTTGGGTAACCGTTTAGGCAGAGTCCTTTGAAGCCTTTCGGTCAGTGTTTGGATGGCGAGTCCAGCCGGAAGGAAGGGCCGGACGCGTCTTCTCTGAGCTGTTCCCTCCAGGGCGTGCGGCTCTTCCCCACTGGCTTCCTGCTTGTTCCCTGGGCTCCGGCTGCCTTGTCTCCTGTGGTATTTAAGGCGGCGGCCCTGGTGAAACCCGGCTCCTCCCAGTGTTGCCCCCTCCCGAGGCCAGGCAGCTGGGCCTGCTGTCCGGGGAGCTGGGCTCCAGGTCGCAGGCAAGCCCCCCAGCGGGACCCCCAGGTGCGGGCACACGCCCGCAGTCCTGGCTCCTGGAGCAGAGCCCCTGGGCCCTTCCCGCACGAAGCTTTGTCCTGTCCTGCGCCTCCCTAGTGGCGCCGGCGAGGCCTGCAGCGCGCGACACCGGCAGGCAGCGAGTTGGGCGCCTGCTCCGCTGCAGCCGCGGCCGGCCCGGGGCGGGACGCGGCCTGGCTGTCCCTGGGCAGTCCTGGGCGCTGGCTGCTCTCCCCCAGAACGGGCCAATCCTTCAGTGCGTGGAGGAGCCACTTCCTGAAGTGGGAATCTGACCCAGGTGTTTTTTAAAGCTCAGCTTGAACGTTTTGCTCTTCCTTCCCTCTTGTCCACACAGATGATGCCGGAGGGTCATGAAATCTTTAAAACCAATAAAACCTGCAACTTTGAAACCAGCCTTCTGTGACCGCAGCGCCATGCCCGAGCCACGAGGAGTGTCCCGAGCGCTCACGCGGGTCTCAGTTCCAAACATCACACCCCCCGAAGAGCCATGCGGGGGTGGCCCTGGAGGCTGGGTGACAGGCCTGCCACGGGTGACGCCGGGAGGTGAGCACACACTTCCGGCACCCCTGTTCGGACTGATGGACGACCACCTCAGGGCCAGGATCGGCGGGAAGGGCCGCGCCCTCCTTGTCAAGGTGGTTTTTTTAATAAAGTGGGGAGTGAAGACCTTCCAAGCAACAGTAGTTGCCAAAGAAAAATAAGAAACTAGACACATTTTCTAATTTTTACGTGGAAACATCTGTTACTGTAGGGAAATATTTTAAAGTGTTTGTTATATTGTTAAATAGAGAAGCACTGAGGGCGCACACCTCAGGCCCCCGCCAGGCGCGGCCGTGTCAGAATGGCTTCTCCAGGCTTTGGAATCCAGTGAGTGTAACTGTGGTTCCAAAGACGCGGCAGGCTGTTGCTGTTGCCGAGCGGCACGAAGACGGACGAAGATGCACGGAGCGGAGGCCGCGGCGAGGCTCAGCCCCAGGCTTCGCGGGGCTGCCTTCTTCAGCCTGAGTCCCCCCCTTCCTCCGTCCGTCTCAGAGCTGCCTGCGGCCTATGTAGGGGTCTGCGGGGTGGGGGCGCGGGCTCGCCTGTGAGGGGCCTGCAGGATTCAGATGTCTCCAGGCCGAACGGCCGCTGGGCGTGGTGCCAGCGCCTGGGAGGGGCGGTGGGTGACCGTGCAGAGGCCCTGTTTGGTTTTGGGGGCTGCCTCTTGGACGTGACGTGTCTTCCCGAGTCCTAAGGCACTGCCCCCTGGTGGCACCGGAGCCCCCACAGGTGGAGAGAGAGTCGAGAAAAAGCTCCGGATGCAGTGCGCAGGGACTGACGGGTGAGCAGAGACCTGCCTGAGACCCGTTTAGGAGCATGGCGTAGGCCCTTTGTTATCTGGTCACAAATAAACTCTTAACTCACGTGCCCAGGGCTCTCTGTTGGGGGTCAGCGCGGGCCGCGGCTTAGTCACTGGACCACCACCTCGGCTTCCCCTCGGCTGTGAAATCTGTGAAGGGATTTAACTTGAATGTGTTAGAATTTTTTAAAAAAGGTAACAATTAAAAAAACCAGATGCAATGGCGGACAGAGCTTGGACCCTGGAAGTTGGCGGGACGTGACGTGGCCGTGAGGCACATGGGGCAGGCCACGGAGCGGGGGCGGACCGCAGTGTCCCGGCAGCGCGTGCCGACGGCTCTGGGGGGAAGCACCAGGTTGCGGCGCGGCGCACGGGCCGTTTGTCTTGGAGGCTGCGTTTTAAATAGCCCGCGTCTCCCCGCCTCCCCGAAGCTCGGCTCCGGTTTGCGGGTGAAAGCGGCTGAGCAGAGCCGCGTGGAGCCCCCCCCGCCCACCCCAACGCCCACCCCCCCTGCTCACCCAGCAAGCTGCACCCACCGCAGCCAACTCGAGGGCGGTCTGGCGAGGAAGCGCGGGAGGCGGAGGCGTCCATCTCACCCACCTCCTGGGGGTGGCGCTGGCTGTTCCGAGCTCCCGCCGTGTTTCTGCGGGCGTGGGGCCCAGAGTGCGGCGCCCCGGGCCGGCAGGTTTGGTTGATCCGGGCAGACGGGTAAGGGAGTGGCCTTCAGTGCTGGAGCAGGGGAGCGGGCCCCAGCCCCTCACGAATCACTCCCTCCTGCTCACTTCCCTGTCCCCAGTGTCCGAGGCTGCACGGACAGGTCTGCTCCGTGCCTGGCTTCTCAGCCTGGGCATCCGCCTCGTGCTCCCCGGCGTGCTCTGCACCACGCAGCTGCGTGGGCGGCACGACCCGGGCGGAGCAGGCTCTGTCTCCCGCAGGCCCACCGCCCCGCCGCCCTGGGGCTCGGCTGCTTACACGTGCAGTGCTGGCTGGGAGGGGCCTTGTGTGTGATGACAGCGGCTGTACCTCGAGGGGCCCCAGCACTCTGGGGGGTGGGGCTCTGCGATGGGAGCCGCCGGGCCGGGAGCTGCGCTGAGCGTGTGAGGTGCCGAGCTGACGACCTGGACATGGCTGCCGGGAGGGCGCTCCCGCCAGCACCGGGAAGGCAGGTCAGGATCGCGGCCTCCACCGCCTGCGGCCAAGACGGGCCGCGTGTCGCAGGAGCGGACGTGTCTCAGGCCGCGTGGCCTGCCGGCAGCCAAACCCAGCGGGGCTCAGCAGCGGTCCCGCCCTTCTGGAGGCTCCGCCTTTTGCCCAGGCTCAAGCAGGAGACCCCGCTCCTGAAGTTCTTCATTTGGAAGTGGGAATAAAGGGCGACTGAGGACTCTGCCGCGTCCGCCCCACAGCCGTGTTTGCAGACGCCCCGGCGGCTCCCTGGGGAAGCCTGAGCCCCTCAGTGGTCCCTTCTCGGGGGAGCAATTTACACTCACTGAAGCGGAGAATTCAGTTTTGCCTTAAAAGCTTTTTTCTAATACTGTAGATCAAGACATTTGAAGTTAGAATGTTTATTATTATTATTTTCGGTAACTGACATCAGCTCTTCTGAAATCACTTCTCTCCAGACCCGGGCTCCACAGCCTCGATACACCACGCGCCAGGAGCGCCTCCTACGCGTCACCTGGGCGGACAAGGCGACACCAGAGTGGGGACGCCACGGAATTCAGTCTTTTTCTGACTTGGTTTCAAAACGAAAGCTAAGACCTTTGGTACAGAACTTTACTTTCCCCCCTTAAACTTAAAAGCTAACACTGAAACGCCGCCTGGAGCGAGCAGCGGCCCCGCGTGTGCTGCTCAGGAGCCGCGCGGCGAGACCGCGCCGGCAGCAGCTCCGGGTCCTAACGCGACTCTCGGTGTCTCCTGCTGCGCTCGCGGCCTTCGGGGTCCGGGTACTGGGAGAGATCGAGGGTCAAGACCCGGCTGGACATGTAGTCGTCGTCGCGCTGCAACAGAGGGAGACAGTGCGCAGCCCCGCTGAGGGCGGTGTGGGGCCGGGCCTCCCTTAGGGCCCGGTGTGCCTGCAGCTTAGCGGGGCCTCCCGGCTGCCCCAGACAGCTGCCCACTGCCTGCTTCCCGCTGCTTTGCGGTTTTGGTCGTCAGCATTTGGACTCGAGCTAGAGGGGACCGTTGGGCAGCAGACGTGGGACACGCTCTAGCTAGAAAGGGGTGCACATTTCCCTCTGAAGGAAACGGACGTGTGGATGAACCCTCCACTCTGAGCTCTCCCCAGAGGCGCCCGCTGACGCCCGTGAAACGCAGCCAGCACCCTTGTCTACCACCCTTCCCCCAGCCCCAAGTTCCTCTTCTTCACGGGAGATGGCGCACTGGCCCCAGCTCTGCTCTCCCCAGGTTGCCCGTCCCCCCACTCCCGCTGAGCACGCACGACGGCCACGCGAACAGGCCCCCGCGTGTTTCTCTCGGGCATCCCCTTACGCCAGCCTGGCTGACGGGACCCCAGCCGAAAACCCACGGGGGGGCTGAGGAAAAGGGCTGCTGTGAGAATCTCCATTTTTCTCTCCCGGTGGCCTCCTCACATTGTGTAGGCCCAGGGAGGGAAATTCATTTTTATCTTAATAGGGAAACTGAGAAGGGACAAACCGAACTGTCCAGGAACAGGATGACCTGACCTGGCTGCGCTCTGTGCTAGCTGGGGTGAGCACCGTGAGGGGCCCCAGGGCCGCGCCCCCCAGGTCACGACAGCCTGGAACCTCTGGGCAATCTGTGGTTGCCTTTGGTGCTTCCGGAGGGAGAGGCTGCTTCTAGTGCTCCCGGTGCGCGCATTGTTGCCAAGACGCTCCGACGCTACAGAGCTAGGAGTCAGTCTGCTCTGCATGTGCCGACGTGAACTACTATTTTACCAACAAAACTATCACACTGTTCCGCCATTTTCACTTTGCTTTCATCTGACTACACCTCACGTCTCTGTACGGCCACAGAGAAACACGAGTGGTTACTTTCAAGTCTTATTAAAAGTCACTTTAGCCCGTGCTCATCCAGGCAGGAGCCCAGACCCCAGTACCTCTGGGTAGATGCCGATCAGGGCGTCGGCCTTGGAATACAGCTCCTCCTTCAGAGAGATGATGATCATCTGAAACTGCTCCTGGCTCTGCTCTTTGATGTAACTCGACACCTGAGAGGAAATAAAACACACACCTCACCTGCCAGGAAGGCTGCGTGCCGGCTTCGAGGGCCAGAGGTTCTGCCCTTGTGGACTTGTGAGTCCACACATTTCAGGTCACCAGACACGTACGTGCCTTTCTGGCAATTCAGCAAAACCTCAACAACTGCAGACTTGGAAATAGCTCAGGTTCTAAATAAGGGGGTAGTGAAAAACATCCACTCTGTAATCTGAAACTTTAAAAGTATTTTTAAGAGCGAAGCTCTAACTTAAAATGCTGCATAAATATGCCATCAGCCTTTATGACAAGATGAAATAGAAGCTACCGCCCTATTTTCCGAGGGTGAAGAAGGACTAGTCTCCAACTTCCAATCTGCCGAAACAGCCCGAGGAAGCGAGCAGATGGCGGCCGTGTGCGCGCCGATAACCCGTGACAGGCCATTTAGTCAGCGGTGACCACAGTGGCTGCTTCAGGAAGCTCACCTTCCAGAAGTGGGAGTAAGCACAAAGGAGACAGTGGGCAGGCGAGCCGGGGAGTGAAGCCAGCTTGTAAGTTGGTGAATGGGGAGGGGAACTCCCCCAGCCCCTGGACCCCTCAGAGTGCTGCAGGGCTGTCGGTGAGGGCCCCCCTCCCCCGACTGCACCCAGGCCTGAGGCAGGAATGGCAGCTTCAGCTGAATGAGGAGGAGGAAAACTGCTCTGAACCCGAGCTGGGCTCCAGAAGGCAGCCCCACGTCAGAGGTGGGCGCCTGTGGCAAAGGACTCTGGAGTCTCGGGAGCAGATGAGAGTGGAAGAGACTGGTGCGTGGTAACCGGGGCGATATGAGGGATGTGCCTGGGCACCCTGGTCACAGGTCACGTCACAGCTGCGAAGGCTGCATCACTCCTCACCTCGATCCAGCAGTGAAGTGCCAGGCACGGAAAGCTCAAAGAGAAACTGGAAATTAAGAAGTTTTTAATACACGGGCTGGGGGCCAAGATGAAGAACCCAGGGCCCGGAGATGCCACCAACGCCAACATCCGAACTGGCCAGGGAGACAGACCCTTCAAATGCCAGCAAGCAAAGCCGACCACAAGGCAGCCCCTCCTGCCCCAACGCGTGGGGACCACGGGACAGAAGGAGCCAGACCACCCTCGGGAGATGTCTCCCAAATGAGGCAGGCCCAGCGTGCAGGCGGCTGCTGTGGACCGGCTGGCACTGAGCAGACCAAGGCCGGCTCCTTCCTCAGGCTCCCTCAGTCCTGGAGGAAGCAGCGCTCGCCCATCCTCTTCAAGACCCCGGGGGCTGGGGAGTGTCTCCCCAGTTTTGTGGGGGTGGTGTTGACGTGCTGACTGACATGCAGACCGACACGTGCAGAAAGCAGAGTCCTAGAGACGCGGGCTAGGTGGGACTCCGAGGCCTTCGCTGTGGCGAGGCTGCAGCTTCCGCCCGCCTCTCCCGACCCCAGAGTAGAGCCAGGGAGGGGCTTCCGCTGGGGGCCCCCCCCACAAGACTATGATGCCAACTGACAAATTAATGAGAAACATCTGTCAGCACGAGCAGAGCAGCCTCCTGGCACGGAGCTGGCAACACCACGCCGGACTCCGCTGTGAGGCGGACGTGCCCATGGACCAGGGGCCGCATCCGCCCAGGCTGGAAGGAGATGGTGCCGGCAGCAGGGCCGACTCCGGGAACCCGCGGCCAATGAGCACCTCCCCGGGCCCTCTGACCACACCCCCACGGCTGGCCTGTCTCCCTAGCAAAAGCTCCCGGTGAAGCCACGCGGTGGGAGAGCCTGCGTCCAGGGGCTGTGTGTCCGGGCGCCGACCCCGCAGCCGAGTTTAACCCTCAAGTTAAACTGCCTCCTCCTCCCTCTCACTGCCTCAGATTCTGAACACAGGGCCACGCACGAGGCAGTCGGTGACTGGATAAATTGTGATAAGTGAAATGGGTGGGGGAGCAGAGTTCTGACTTCCGGAACTTTATTAGGTAATTCAGCCCCGTCTGCCGCCAGGCCTACTATCAGGGACCCTCTGGTTCCTGGTGTCTAGGTTGGGGTGAAGCAAGTTACCCAGCAGCAACGCTGCGATCCAGCCCATCAGTCCTCACGTGGATGCCCCAACACCTCCTGAGGGCTCCCTAACCTTACATGAAAATTATCCGGAACAGTTTTTAGATACTTACTCAAATTTGGTTTTCAACCAGCAATTAAACTCCTCGTTGAGGACAAAATGCCTCCGACTGCAATACAACCCTTGGATTGTAGACATTCGACCAGAAATTAAAAGCAGAAAGGCACTCACTTTGCCGATGTTCGTGTTGTCCAGGGCTGCGTCTACTTCATCTAAAACAAAGAATGGAGCGGGCCGGAAACTAGAAAAGATTTACAATCACATGAGTTACAGCATTATTGGAGAGGACCGAGGACTCAGACTAGAGGGCGTGCCCCTGTGCGTGCCCATCTGGGGCACCAGAGCCCTCTTCTCTGCTAACCCACACCTCAGGGGTCTGATCCTGTCCGGCCTGTGCCAGAGGCGCGGCGCATCCTTCCACCTGCTCCGTCGAGCGTGGCGCCTGACCTGCTCCTCTGCTAACTTTCAACTGGGGGGGGGGGGTGCACGCTTGGGCTTGATGGTGCCCTGGGTTGGTCCACCTGCTATCAAGACTGTCACCCAGGGACCGACGTTCCCACACCGCAGCTGCCGGTCGCGAGCGCACTGACTCCTCACCGCCCCCTAGCAGCTCGCTCAGTTCCACGCAAGTCTAGTGAACAGCGCAAACTCCGCCCCAACCCTCTCCTCACCGCCCCTCCACCACTTAGTCAGTTTAACTTGTCCCAACGCTCCCTTCACAGCCCAGGCCTCGGCCCCGCTCACGACTCCTGCCCCTGCAACGCACTGCCGTCCTTGGGCTCCAGGCTGCTAGTGCTTGCCTTTCCTCAGGCCTAGAACATTCTCCCCTTTGCTAGTCACGTGATTTGTAGCCGTAACGCCTTCAGATCTCTCTCTCTCAAATAGGACTTTTCTCACGACTGCAGCCTTGTCACTGTCCCCATTCCCTGCTTTAATTTCTTCCTCCCGAGAACTAATTTCCTAGCGTGCCTGACCGCCTCCCCGGCTGAAACGCAAGGCCCCGAGAGCACTGCTGCTCGCGGTGCCGCCAGTGCCCACGATGGGTGCACAGTGAGCGAGCCGTGAACGGCCGCAGAGTGAGTGACGGGGCCACCCAGTCAGTGTCTCCCTCAGCTCGGGCCACCGCCTCAGGCCCGTGCCTCAGGGCCCTGCCTGCTTTCGCATTCGTGGCGCCTTCTTTTCCTTCCCCGTAATGGCCTGTCCCTCTTCCTCCGTGAGACCTACATAAAGCAGATGCAGAACTCTGAGGCTGGTCTTCAGCTCGTGGAGAGAGAGCGCATCATCGGTGCCCGAGGTCTTCACTTGATGCTTGAACATTGAAAGCGGTTGTCTTAATTTTAGTTAACCTTTCCCCTTGATTTACCTTACAAACAGTGCCACTATCATCAGTGGAAATGGGGTGAAATTTCTTTTTTCAAAAAGGTGGTTCCAATATGGACTAGGAAAATGTATACAGGTCGAGACTTTTTGTTTTGTTTGGGTTCATTGCTACTGGTTTTTGGCAACTGTGATGTCACATCTGGCCATTCCGAATATTCTCCTTTGTTTGCTATAAAGATGGTATGTTAGTAGCTATTGCTAACAGAGATTGAAAAAAATATGTCAAAGGCTGCACTGTCCGATTTGCTGTCTAAATTGTCATGGATCTAAAACATAGCCTGAGTTGTCTGGCTGAAGAGGACAGTCTCGTATGACATATGCAAGATGACAACCACGAACGGTGCTCAGGACCTCTGAGGGGAGGCCCGCCCAGCGTCTGTGCCGGCGTGACCGGAAGGCCCGCGGCGCCCTTACCTGTGCACGGCGAACAGGAGCGCCAAAGCCGCCACGCACTTCTCTCCCCCTGACAAGTTGTCCATTGGCATGAACCGCTTGCCTGGGGCCACGCAGTTGTAGCTAATACCCTCCAAGTAAGGCTCTTCCGGGTTCTCTGGGCTAAGAAATGCCTGAAACACACGTCACGTACTTAGCAATGTCAGAAAAGCGCCCAGTAAACCTCACCAAGGTATTGGAACAGAGTTTAATTGCAAAATGTCCTACTCATAGATTTCCCTCAATTCTAATGGGAAAATACTGAGGCCTGCAAATACTGCATGTAGCTCTACGTGAACCCAGGTAAGAGGGCTGCCTTGTGGAGTAGAGGAAAAACATCCTCACACACACAAGGATCAGGCCTGCCCCCCACACCTCAGCAGCACACGCCACAGTCTCACACAGACAGGCATCACCGAACACCCCCACTGGGTCAGGCGCCACAGGCAGAGAGGAATCCTGCCCACAGGAGTTAACGGGTTTTAGTTTCTCGTCACTGAAAGTAAGTGCATTATTTTCAGTTGAAACTCTATAAACATGTTTCAGGATCACCTCAGCGGTAAGAGAACACACGAGAGGTGAAGCAGACGTACCGGTCTGCTCTACATCTTTATTCCATATCAGTTCCATGTGCTTGCTGTGGGCCTGGACGGTGGAAAGGGGAGTGTTCTAGCACACTGTCCCGACAAGGCGCACAGCTGGGTTTGAGTCGAGGCTTTAGTTCTTTCTCTTTTGTTACTCATGGGGTCCATGTTACTCCATGGACCCCAAGTCAACCATTATCCCCAAGTCCCCTACATTACCCTGCCTTTACTACGGAGCCCATCAGAAGTTTATTATAAAATCAAATTCGTACCAGACAACAGAATTATAGAACTCAAAGAGAACCGGAAACCGAGTGATCTAATCCACTCATTTTCCAGCCGGAGACACAGGCTAGCGCGCTTCTGACCGGTCCAGGCTTCGAGGGGCGGGGGAGAGGCAGGCGATGGGCCTGTGATGACCAGGCTCCGAGAACCCACTGCCTGCCGGGGCCCCTCGGATAATGTGGCGGTTGATTATTTCCCACCAGAAAAAAAGCACCATCAGTAAAGCAAAGTTCCCATTAATATTTGGGGTGAGAAGTACATACTTGAGCACTGTTGTTTCTGCAGAGCTTCTTGTAGATTTGATCAATTGAGACTGAGACGTGCTCAAAACACTGGCTGAAAAGATCGTATCTCCTTTTTTTCACCTGTTCAAACTCTTGCCTACACATTCTGGCTTCCTTTCTGCTGGCCTCAAAAGCTAAGAGAGAATCAATGTTCTTCATTTTGGAAACCACTAAAGAGCTTCTCTTACTTCAACTTTAAGCATAGAAATATTTTAAAAACTGTACTTTTAGTTTGGTTGTCTTGAGTAAACTCTACCAATTATTATTAATTTCAAGAACATGGCTCTTAACTGACGAGCCTTTTCCTGGCTGTGCAATATTTAAATAATGACAAGTTCTGACAGAGTATTGATAACTTATTATGCTGATAAGCAAAAGCCTGTTTTTAAATTAAAGGACATTTTTCAAAAAGGAAGCAGTGATTCACTAATAACAATATGCACACACAAAGAAAAAAGAAAAAAAGGCAACAGAGGAAAATCTATGGAATAAAAACAAAGGTAGGGCGGGGGTGGGGGGCTCTCGGGAAGTGAGAGAGAAATGCTTATTAGCAAGTGAAATTCTAGTTCACCATCCGAGGACTCCTGGAACTTGTCTCTGACTGTCTGCAGTTTCTCCAGGGCCCTTAGGTTTGGGGCTGTCGTCTTCAACAGAACCTCTTCCTGGGATGCCACCTGCTGCAGCAGGAGTCGGAGGTGCTCCTCCACTTCCTTGTCGGTCTCGAGAGCCTGCGGGGGCCGAGCACAGGACGGTCAGGCGGCTCCCCTCTGGTGCCCTGGGACCCGGCCTGGCCTCACCCGCTCTCGGGCTGAGTGCAGGCAGCAGCGCTGTCCGCGCTTCCCGCGTGGCTGTGCTCGTTCAGGGTGCCGGTGTCAGAGCCGCTCTCTTGGAACACGCTTCCCCTCCGCGCTTTTTTTTTTTTTTAAAGATTTACTTATTTATGCATATAAGCTGGGGTGTAGGGTGTGACAGGACTCACCGGAGACAGAGTGGGGAGCAGAACAGGCAGATCTATGGAAAGACACTGCTGAGGGGAGCAGCGGGGAGGCAGGAGAGGTCTGACGCACCCTGTGGGAAGCTCCCTGGCCGGGGACCGAACCTGCGCTGCAGTGGCTGCGGACAGCTTCATGGTGCTGAGACTTAACCCACTGCGGCCCCAGGGAGGCCCCCCTCCATGTTTCTTAATCTGGCTAAAAAACGACTCCTACATCACCGACTGACTCATCCATTCAGCAAACACTGACCACCTATCTACTAGGTGTCGGACACTGAGGATCAGTGACGGGAAGCGTGCCGTTGCCTGCCCTTAGCCAGCTGCCGGGGAGGGCGGGCACGGAAGCGACCTTCACGACAGTGTGATGACCCTCCCCGGCAGGCAGAGCTGCTCCAGACAGGCGGAGGGTGCAAGGCTGCAGCTGGAACCTGACGATGCAAAGAACTAACTGGAGGAGGGAAGGAAGAAGTGGTGTCGGCATGTCCTTCCAGGAGAACGCTCTTGGCCTCCTAGAAAGTTACTATATGATAAAAGGGATGTTTAATTCATTGCGAAGAGAATTATTTGAAAAATGTTGAGTAAACTGGCTAACAGATTCCTATACCATACCATAGTCTTAAGTAAATTTCCAAATATTGAAATGAAATAAAATAGGTAAATTAAAAAAACCCAAAGCAGGAAAAACATGTTTATATATTTACCAAGAACTTTCTAAATATGAAAGCACTAAACAGACTATAGAAGAGACCAGAATTTCTGATTGTTGAAGATACCACAAAAACAAGAGCCTGACAACCAACCAAACGTGACAGGAAGAGGCGTGCTGGGTCTGGCTACCGGGCATCCACGCTCCACCCCTCCTGTCTGACCTTGTCCCCTCATGGGCCCCCTTTACCAGGGGGGTGTGGAAGGGTGGGCCTCCTGGTTCTGAGGTTAAGTCCACCTTACCACCCCTAACAGTGATTGGTCAGGAGCGAACATGTGACTCAGTTCAGGCCTCTGTGGAGGGGACAACTGCTGGAGCTTGTCAGGGCGAGTCTGTCTTCCTGCCCAAGACCAGCGCCCGGCACAGGGAGCCTCTCCTCCGCAGGCCGGCCCTAGAAAGCGGAGCACGGCGACAGCCATGTCCTCACACAGAAGCGGCCTCAGGACGAAGTCAAGCGCGAGCGAGGGTGGCCGTGGGGGAGCCTGACAACTGCGCCCGAGCCCCTGGTCTCAGCGGCCAGGACACGGGGCTGCAGCCCACGCTCTGTGGTTGGGAAGGGCGCGCCCGCCGAGGGCACGGGGCCGGGCAGGCAGGCCGCCCCGGGTGCTGAGCGCGGTGGCTTCGCACAGTGTGGGCTTTCCCGGCTTTAATGGCCGGCGTGCCTCTCCAGGAAGGGCAGAACGGCCTTTCCCAAACCCGGCTGACCACGAAACTTCTCTGCTTTGGCAAGAAAGACTGTGGTACCCAGTGTCTACAGAGCAGTGAGAAATGCTGATAGAAACAATTGAAAATAACCCATTCACACAATTTCTTTCAAAAACTAGGAAATCTACTTTGGTTTTTCAAACTTTATTACCTAAAAACTATTCTGCAGTATTTAAATATTCAGTATTACTGTGAGTTACTCACAAACAAGAGACCTGTCCATACCTTCAGGTCCTCTCTGAGAGAGCTGTAGTCCACTTCGATGGGTTCTTTCTCATAAAGGTCAACTGTCGCCTGGGTACTCTCTGCTTCAGTTCCCAGCTGCAAAACACAAGCCCGTCCTCGTGACCCGGGCGGCAAGTGCTGCCCACCCGCCCGCACCCACTGGCGCAGCCTCCACAGCTGCGGCTGTCACAGGACAGCGACCTCCACCCAGCGGTCCTTGCCCAGCCTCCGGAGAGGCGGTTTATACCCACGGCGCCTTTAGGCGGGACTGACAGAACTACCTCTGCAGCCCCCCTCCCTGGCTCCTATTAGACATGCCTGTGAGGTTCCAGCCAGGGAACTTGCCCCTAGGGGCCCGCCACCATTTCCCGGTGGAAGTTACTCTGCAGGAGAATCTGGCTCCGTAGCTGAACTCCCAACCCTGACTTCCCTACGGGGTTCAGAGAACAAGGGTGCTCCCCCGGACTTCTGCTGGAGGAGGACAGTCGGACCCCATCCTCCTCTTCCCAGCACAAGGCGGTCTGGGCCTTTCTTCAGGACCCTGGACACTCGTAACCAGCACCCTGCCGTGACGAGCGCGTGCAACACTCTCCGGTGGCCTGACTGGCAGGCGCCAACAGGACCGTCCCCTTTCCTTGCTGATCACCATTCAGTGCTACTCCGCTGAAGGACCTGAAGGCCTGCTGGGACAGCCGCACCATGCCCACGAAGGCCATCCGAGCTACTCAACAGCTAACTGCACACGGAGGCGGGTGGGCAGAGCGCAACGTCCACCAGGGTCAGGCCTGGCGCTGCTGGCCCATCTGCTCCCTCTCCGCATCTCCACAGACCTTCTGTTCTCGCTGACAGCCCTTGTCTCTGCCCCTTACTTTGGCTGTTAACAGACCCTCCCCTCTGCACCACAAGTGGACACGTGCCCCAGAATGGGTCAGTCAGCTCTTCCCAGGACTTTCCTGACAGGGAGGGCGGAGGAGCGCCCTTCCCCTCCTGTCACCCAGCAGCTAGCTGCAGGGCAGCCTCGTGGGGAAAGCTGAGCCATTAAGGGTCTGCAAATTCCTGGATGGTGCCTCCCCTCCAGCACTATCCCTGTACCCCCTCTTCTGAGTTGAATCTGTGCCACCTGTGGCCAGGATAGGGTTTTCTCCTTTCCTTACCTCCTGCCCGTGCTGTGACCACTGCTAAAATGGAGAAAAAAAGACAGAGCCCTTCTGACTGGGAAGGAGGCCAGAAAGTTAGAAGTGGTCGGTATAAGCAAAAGAGAAAATTGTTTTAGAGACGCTTCATTCTAGACTCCAGAGGACTGAAGGCTGCCCCGAGGGCAAAACCTGGAGGAGCTCAAACGATGCCTGGCAGGGGGACGAGAGAGGAGACTCAGGGAGGGCATTTTCCTGAGAACCACCTGTTCTCGTGTGCTGGTGCAGAGCAAGACCCTTCCACACAGCACACACAAAGGTGCAGGCGTGCAGAGGCGAGCTCACGCCCGCGGCCCCTCTCACACTGCCCGGCGCGCTGTGGCAGCACCACCTCCCAAAGGGCCCTCCACAAACAGCTGCATCCTCGGGTTTCTCTGGGGTCTCTACTAGAGGGAGAAGCAGCTGCTCCATCCTGTGGAGCTAAAAGGCCATGATGTGGTCATCTGGGCTGCCGATCAGTGTCCTCCTGCCCTTGGGAGGAGGTGTCTTCCCTGCCCCCAAGGGGCAGACTGTGAAGCTGAGACTTCACTAAGTGGTCAAGGGTGTCACATGGCGCCCGCCCAAGCGCACACACTCCAGGACGGAATGGCAGGGTACCTTCACCTCAGGGATGTCATCCAGCGACCCCAACAAAAGGACGATTTCGATGTCCTGAACTCTGCAATCCAGCAGTGTGTTATGCTTCTCCGCACGTTTCTGCTCCAAAGAGCTCTGAATGATGACAGCTTCTTTTTGCCGTTTCCCCACTTCCCTGTAAATACACAGGTAAGACGAAGTGCTCACATCTTACTCATTACATAAAGCTACGCTGAAGATGTTTATAAGCTTATTGGGAAAAAGGTTATTTTTTTCCTACGAGTGCTTACACTCTAGAATTCTCTCACTGATGCTTATAATTTAACTTTAACTCTCCTGGGAAGGGCCATGACTATAACTAGACAACCCAAGGGAGCAGGAACAGAAAAGTACTTCACCCGGGCTAGCAACAATGCAGCACCTTCCTAAGTATTCTGCTTTTCAATCTATATTCATTTTTCAAGTTGCACCTCCCTCTCCACATAAGTTATACATTTTAGAACCTCAAACCAAGAGAAATAAGTCTCTTAGCAAGAGAAGTACCTTCCCAACTAAGTTATTACACACTTATAACCTGGAATTTCTTTTACTGTTACTGCCACTAATGTAATGCCTTCTGTTTTTAAATGAGGGCTTCGGGATTTTACCAGTTGAAATAATGTGGAATTTGAAAGAAGACCTAGACACCAGACCAATAATTGAAATAAATTAAGAATTATATGGTTTCTAACAATATGAAAATAAAAAGATGTTTAAACCAAATACAAGAGTAAAATAAAATTTAAGCGTGAACAAAACTTGAATGCCACTCAAAAACCTTATGCGGACAAAGAACTTTTCCTCGTGTCTCTTTAAATACGGTGGGTCTTTAAACACCAAGGGAACTTGTGAAATGTCAAAGCTGGGAGCAAAAGCAGAGCTCATTTCACCTGGCCACCCACAGTCCTGTCCATTCTGCAGGACCGGGTCGACATTGGAGATGGACACTGCTACAGTTGTCATCGCAGCGGACACGCCTCTAGGAGCCAGCGCCGCTGCACGTGCCTGAAAGCAGCTACCTGCTCAGCGCCAGCACCTGCTCCCCAAGGCCGACTGGTGCGCCCACCACTTCCTGGCAAGGACGTGAAGGTGCGGCAGGTACCCAGCAAAGCCGGGATACAGAACCAGGCAGGCTGGCTCCGGGTTCTGCCCCTCCCCAGCGAGGCTCGCTGCACAGCGATGAGAGGGAGACTGTGTGTCAGGACTAGTCTGCGGTCAAGGGCCTTTACGGTCAGGTGCGGTGCGGGATCCCGGGCCAGAAAGAGCTATTTGCGCTAAACACTAGCCGCAACGCCCGGTTGTCCCCAATTAGATCAGGATGCCCAAGAGTTATGCTGTAAGGCAAACCAGAAACCACCCAGACGGAACATATGCAAATAACAAGGCTTCTGAAAGTAAATCTCAAATTGACGATAACCTCTTTACAACTGGCCGTGGTCTTTCAAAGGACAAACATTCTTAACTACCTATCGACAGCTAAGAACTTCTTCCGCGCTTCCTCCATCTGCGCGTGGACCGCCTCCACGTTGGAATTCTGGGCCACAAACGCCTCTGTCAGCTGCTGCCGCCGAGCCATGAGCTCGTCCACCACTTGCAGACAACTTTCTTCTACCTGTGTGGAGACAACACATGTTGTCAACTTACCCTCACACAGTAGGGCCAACAGGTCCCCTCACTAGCGATAAAACGAACGGGTCTTTCCGAAACAAACCCTCGTCCATGCGCTGCCTGGATGCGTCTGGCCCCGCCTCTCACGGCAACGGGGCACTCAGGGTCCGCTTCTGTCCTCAGTGTGGACTCGCCCCTCAGCCTGCTGCCCTCCGGCTCTGCTCCCACTGTCCAGCAAGGGTTTCCACTCCTGTGGCCTCTAACTGGCAGGTAAACACATTTTCCAGACCTCCCCTTTTTGATGACTTTCATCACCTCCTCCATTCTGAAATGCTGGGGCTGCTGGGAACTCTGCTCCTTGTCACCACCCCCGGGTCTCTCCAGAGCCTGTGACTCTCCCTCAGAATTCGGCTGCTGCTCTTCACCGCCCACCTCTGCCTGCGAGTCTCAACCCGTCACGCCGGTTTCAGATCGCCCCCCTCAAGCAGGCCAGTCTTCTCCTGTGGCGCTGCATTAACTCCCCGCTGGAAACTGCTGTTTAGATGGCACGCAGGCACCCAGGCGCCACAGGTCCAGAGTTTTTTCTCTTAAACGTGTTCCTCTTGTCACCAGTAGCCTGAGGCAGAACTCAGGAGCCCCCCGCGCGGCCCTCCCCACTTGGCCTCTCTTCCCACCTCAATACCTAATGGGGAGGTTGTGATCTTACCCCCCACCCCTTCCACCATTATCGGGACATTTCAGGAGCTCGATGGCACTGCAGCCACCCACTAATTACCTTCTTGAGGTTGTCAATGTCTTCTCGACCTCTCTGGATAGTTTCTTTTAACGTGTTGATCTTATTCCGTTTCTTCTTCAGCTGATTGTGACTGTATTCAATTTGAATATTAAGACGCGTTTTCTGTTTCTCAAATTCCAATCTAGTATAATAAAAGTCAAGCATTACAAGTGGTAAATAGAATCCTTCAATTCTCACGAAGCAGAATTTCAAATTCAAAAGTGGGAGCACTATGAGGAACCCCCATATGGCTCTCACTCGGTTTGTTCCCCCTAAAACCCCTCTCAATACTCCTTCCCATCACTGGGTACCTGAAGCAAATTTCAGACATGTAGTTTGACCTGCAGATATTTTAGCATGCATCTCCTAAAGTGAAGTGACTTTTAATACAGAACCATGAATTGTTACAGACAGAAATAATTCCTTACTATCAATCGCTGTCATCGCCAAAGTCCCTGAGTCTGTCTAATTAAAAAAAAAAAAACCAAAAACCTGATTCATTAAAATCGGGACCCATATATTGCTATGGATGTTTTTTGAAAATTTTATAATCTATAGGTTTCCGCCCCTTATTACGATTTATGTGTTTATTCTTATTTAGCCAGTCACTCTTCGCAAACAGCTATTCATTCACAAACTTCAAACCCGGGGATTTAAGAATGTGTACTTCCTGAGGCGCCTGCCTACTTTACAGCTTCGCAGACTCCTCACAGAGATTTCCACAATAAAGCACAGCTCACACCTTCCAGCCTCTCCCTCATGGCCCCTGCTAGCAGGAGCACACATCTAGGAACCAGCTGAAGCACCAAGTGTATCAGATACTGCTAAATACAGCCGATGCAAAGACAACAAAAAGTGTCCATAACGCGAGGAACAGAGTGGTCTTTGGTGAGTGGCTTCTAGACACAGGCACTTCCAAGTGCCACTCCAGGCACTCACTCACCTATGCTGTGCGACTCCGAGGGGGTGCCACTACTGTTGGGGTGAATGAGTGAACTCACTTAGGTGAGTGAGTGCCTGGAGCGGCACCCGGCCGTGCCTGCGTCTAGAAGCCGCTGACACCTAGATGAGACCACCAGGCCCGGAGAGTTCAGTATCGTGCCCAAGGCACCCCTCTTTGGAAGTGGCGGGCCAGGCGTGACACAACTCAGGCAGGGACAACAGATCCTGGCCCCAAACCAGATGCTGGTAGGAGCAGTGAGAAACCACCCCGAGGGCTTGATTTCTGCTGCAGGCCACTGCAGTGCTCTGCTTCCTACCCTGCACAGCTGCTGCACCTTCTCAGCCTGCCAGCCTTTCCTGGGGTGTCCTCTCTTCTACCTACCAACGCTCACGTGTGATCTTAGCCAGTCACATGATCTTAAGCACCACCTGTACACTGGCAATTCCAAACTCATCCTTCCCGTCTGGACCTGGAACTCCTAACTTGGGAATTCAACTGCCTACCCATCTCCGACTGGACGTCACCAGCACCTCAAGTTTAATAGTAGGATCAATGCACGATGGCCAAGCTACCAGAAGTGATATGAGCATTTAACAAAGTCATCAGATGTTAGGTGTAAAATTTGATAACTATTTTCTACACTAGTAGAAGCCAATTAGCAAAACATAGAAATAGATTCTCTTCCGAGAAAAAAACTATAGAATATTTAGGAGTTAGGTTAGTAAGAACACACAAAATCTTTAGAACGTTTTTTAAATTCTAGTAAATGATAATAGATGATTAGAATAAATATTACACTTTATGTTCTTAGTAGACTTAATATTTTGAAGATGTTCTTCCTAAATAAATCCAATGTAACCTTCAATCAGAAACTCAACAAATAGTGATAGGTAGACTTCATTAGAAAGGAAATCTACTGAAGTTCAAGCAGACTTGAGAACTAGGAATATGGCAGGGACAAAGAGGATATCTTATAATGGTAAAGCAATTAAGACAACAAAAAAAGACATAATCACCCTGAATACGTACACACCTAGCCACAAGACTTTAAAATACATGATACTATTGGGTTGTTGGAAAAGTCAAGGAAAAAACACGTCATGACTTTTCCACAACTCAATATTCTCACTTCTGACTTCACTAGGAGCATTTCTAGCTATTCCATGCAAAATTTGATGCTGATTTAGAATCAAAAGTATCTTCTCATATCACATGTACCTAACTAATCCCATTTTAAGACATTAAAACAAGAGCTGATGTTGAATTTTGTCAACTGCCTTTTTCATCACTTTTAGAATCGATCATATGATTTATATCCTTTGATCATTAATAGAGCAAAGGCAGCATTTTTCCTGAACCTCTCTCTTTCTCATTTCTGGCAAGGAGTCTCTGGATAATGCACACTGCTTTGCTGCTGTTCTGCTGTTTCTATTTAACTTTACTTTATTTGACTATTTATAGGTAAGTTTGATTTATAGTTTCTTATTGTAAATGTACCCTTCTGGACTTTAGCATCAGTATTATGTTCATTTCACAAAACGATGTATTTCCTCTTGTATACTATCAAAGTTTACATACTGAACATTTGTATAAATGTGAACACTGAGATTACTTGCCTCTTTAAAGTTTGCTGAGATGATACATCTGTGAAACCACATACGCCTTGTGAATTTGGTAGGAGGAATTTTCACTTTCTTTTCCTATAGTAACTGGCCTCTTTCAATTTATCTTGTGTAATTTTTGGCAATATAATATTTTTTGAAAATTATCAATTTTACCCACATACATGAATATTTAGAGAATTAAGTAGTTTAATGCCTTATTATTTCTCTTAATGACCACTGTGTTATGGTGCCCCTCTTATTTTTTTATATTTGTGCTTTCTGAAAAATTTACAGAATGAAAGTATTAGATCTCTTGATAAAAATACAAATGCTGACCAGATGTTTCTTGAATTGAGCTAGAGACTACCTCAGCATAATTTCTTTAAATTATGAATTTGTTACATTTATATGTGTAAGCTGCCTATCAACATCTTTTAATAAAAATACCTTTTTTGATCAATTTCTTGTTGTTGCTTAACATGCTTTTTCTCAAATTCACGAATATTTTCCACGCCAATTTCTTCACAGAAGTGCTGGAAAATATCATCTTCAACCTTTTAAAGTATTTCAAAACTGGTTTGATAATTGATTTTAGAAAAGTATATAGACAATGTTTAAATCTAAGTTTTTCCCACCAAGATTTTCTGAATTAGGCCAAAAACCAATCCCAAAAAGCATTATTGTACTCTGAGGGGATAGCAATTTTTTTAAAACTCTATAAGCTATGCCCATTTTCAAATTGCTTATTCTAAAAATGAAATAAGAACACTTATCACTGGCCTTATTAAGTACTTTGGTTCTATAAAGTGTTTAATACAAGTCTGAATGTATTTCATTTATGTTAGCAACAGCGAAATATAATATTCTACATAAATAAATAAAATAGTCTCTATACAAGCAGAGTCTTAGTATAAAACCAAGAGGAATGGAGCATAAAATTATGACTCAAAATGATTTGGACAAACTGGAACAACCCAAATCTACAAAATAAACTCAGTATTTACAAAAGTCTGCATTTATATACTATTACAGGATGAGAGAGACCTGTTTTAACAACATGACCTGTTAAAATTTTTCCAATTTTAGGTGAAAATAAATTAAATATGAATGTGGTATGATGTAAACGGCAATATACAAAAGCAGCTAATCCAAACTAGGCAAGTCCCAGCGGCCTGTGCGGGTCTCCATGGCGCTCTGTACTAGCCAGTCTCTGACTCGTCCTGGCCAGACAAAGGAGCAGAGCACCCGGGGATGGTTACCGCAACTGCTCTTCAGTCCAAGGTAAATGTCAATGAGTAAGGAAATTGGGGGTATTTTATCTAGAAAAGGACAACATAAGAGGGGTTTTAAATCATGTGATAAAAGGCAGAGCTAAAAGCAACAAGCGGAGGTTCCTGAATGGCAGTGTCCCTTTCTAAGGATTAGAAAGCAGCTTGAGTGGAATGGAGAGAAGGAAAGTTCCTGTCACCTTATAAGCAGAGATTAGATGACTGCATCTTTACAGCCCCAGAGTGAAGCACTGTGCTTGGCATGTAAGAGGTGTTCAAAAATTAATTACCAAGTGAGTAAGTAACCTTAAATGATAACCTGAATGACAGAGTTCTTTCTTTCCTGGTGTTAGGGCAGTGGGAGAAAAAAAGAGAGCCTGTAATTTTTACAAGGGGCAAGGAAAGGTCGGAAAACAGGAGAGTAACTGGGCACTGGTCATTGTCTCTTGAGTTGGGCAACAGTTCTCTAAAGAAACCAGGAAGTTAATTTTTAGTCAAGCCCATAAAATGTGGTGCTAACCACATTTTGCTTTAGCACATACTCAAAGTAAGTTCCCAGCCTAGACTGCGCACCATACAGTAGTACGTATAACAGCCATGACCTGATCTATCTTCTTTTGAAATTCTTCAATTCTTTGTTGTCGTTCTTTGATTCCTTCAGTCAGCATAGTGCACTGTGACTCAATATTTAGCAGTTCACTTTGCAGCTGAGACTGTTCCTAAGTACAAAAGAGAAAGATTTTTTATAGTGTTGGTATTTTACCTTTATACTGGGGAATGAATGTGAAAGTCATTGTTCAGAATAAAAGGAAATTCATAATCTAGGGTAAATTCAGGTACAACTGGACAATAAGACTAATAGCCACTAGTAGACTAATAGCCAAAAGTAAAAGTAACCAAAGGACTAAAGAGTATAATCTCAATCATGGGATAAAGTGTCCAAATATTAAATAGTACTAAATAAGTTAATTTCTGAAATTCTATGTCTTCAATTTTCTTTAAGTCTATATCACCCGGTAAAAAGCAGCAAGGTGCTTCTTTTTAATTATCTCTAGTTCATTCTGAGAGTATTTGAGTCGTGTATGAGTTCCTTGCAGTAGACTCTGTATTTGTTTCAGGTCTGCTTCCTTGCGGAGTGTTTTCATTAAGTCCTAAAAAGTAAGAGAGATATGGTGAGAAAATCTTACAGCAGAAAAGCACTTCCAGTGTTCATACGTCATAATTTACTGATTCACTGATTTTTACATATGATCACACCACACTTGCCTCTGATAAAAGACCTAAGTATAGTAGTCATCCGGAGTAACCAAGAAGCCACACACCATCCTCAAGAACTAAGACACTTCCTAAGAAGAAACAGACATGGAAGAGGAGGTGCAGAGAGTACATGTTCAACGCAAGGAAGGAAAATGAAAATGGAAACTGTGAGATACATATTGCTTTACTTTTTATTGTCTCACTTTTTTTCAATTCTTTGTTGTCGTTCTTTGCCTCGTTTGTTGTCGTTTTATTGCCTCATTTTTTTAGGTGTTTTCTATTTATTTTAAATAGAAACAAATATTATGTGTTGAGGGGTGGCTGGCTAACAACACTGTATATGACTTAGGAGCACAGTTTACACTTGTTCAGATGCACATACCATCTTGCGCCCACCATCAGATTACCCTCAGTCCCCATCAGAGGACACGGCCTCCCACCCCCTCCAGTAGTCTCGATTCTGCAATCAGACTTCACGTTGCCTTCCTTGTCGTTTTGCTTGTTGTCCATTCCCTTCTTCCTTCACCCAATCTATTACTCCGTCAAATTAACTCCCTAATGTACCTTCACTCCCTGCTCCTCTAACACTTGTGCACATGTAGCCCACTATTATTTCTTTCAGTCTTGCTTTGCAAATTGGAAGCCTATTGAACATTTTTTTTGTCTCCTGATTTTATTTAGTTACTCAAAAAAGTTAATGGCTAAAGCTGTAAACTCATTCTTTTAATGGCTGCGTTAATCCAGAGCGTGGCTATACTGAAATCAGTCAACTAACTCTCTTCACGATGAGCATCCACTTTGTTTCCAGCACTTTGCCACCATGAACGACACTCCAATGACAGTCCTTTGGGGTTAAGTACTGGCTTGTCTACTTCCATGTAACTGACCCCACAGGGCGAGATCCTTGGGTCACAGGTACTTGTTTCTAACAGTTGATACTAATCGCTTTCCCACAGGCTATGGAAGCCCACATTTCCCTAAATAATGAGTGCTTGTGTCTTGTCATCTCCATCAGCATATAAATCTTTTATTCCAAGTCTTACCGACAGGTATGAAGTAATCACAATTGAATTTGTATCCCCTAATTATTGTAGTCTATATGGAATATTTTTCAGTGTTTACCAGCTACACGGCTTTCTTCAGGTGAATTGTCTAATCCCCATCACCTGTCCAGATTTTTCCAGCATAATGTCTTTTCCATGCCATTTTGTAAAGAGTTCTTTAATAGTACAGAAACCATGGTCTTCATTTTAAACTTTAAAAATGCATACAATGGCTTTTATCCTCATTAAATTTTTTTTCTACATTCAAGTTTTAAATCTATTTGGAATTTCTTTTTCTATGTTCTAATATGAGGCACACAATTATTTTCTCTAGACGTGCCAACACTTTTTACTAAATAATCGATCCTTTTCCTATCAAACTAAAACATCATCGTTATTGTATGCCAAGCTGTCAAATCTATGGGGCCCTTTTCCGGAATTTCTATTCTGTCCCACTCATCTACCTACTCCTGCGCCAACACCACCAGCTGGGTCACAACAGCTTTGCACAGCGCCGTGCACGCTGGAAGGAGTTGTTCTCCCACCTTCGGTTTACTCTCGTGTTTTTTGACCAGTCTCAGGAAACTCTTCATAGGTAAGAATTAGGAGATCATTTTATCAAACCTAAGCCCTTAGCAATACTTTAATTAATTAAAAATGCACTCGATTATACTTAGAGGACTTCTCATCCCATATAGTATGTCTTTCTTTTCAGTTGTTTTATGTCCATCAGTTGAGTAATCTTGCCAGAATACCTCTTTGTAACAAAAACTGGTTGTTAATATATACAAAGAAGAGAAATAGGAGAAGAAAATAATCTAAAAGCATTCTACTATTTTAGTATCTGTCAAAGTTGACATTTCAAATAAACTGACATTTTAACTAAGGAATTACAATAGTCAACAAGTGATATTTTGATAAATGGGAAGACAGCTGGTAAAATAAAGCTGGATATCCAGTCATCAACATAAATTCCAGATGAATAAAAATATAAATGTTAAGTATACAAAAGCAGCAAAAGAAAGCACTGCTAAATTTCAATTCAGAAAGAACAAGGTCTTTTGAGCATGACATTAAAATCCAAGCGTTCTAAAAGATTTATTTGGTTAAAGATTAGTAATACATATACCACACATACACTCCAATGTCAAAAAGACAATAATAAAAAGGAATAAACTTTTGATATATACAATACGAATCTCAAAAGCATTAAGGGAAGAAAGCATGACACGAAAGACTAGTTACTATGTGATTCCATTTATAGGAAATTCTAAAAGAGGAAAAACTGTAATGATAGAAAGTAGATAAGGTTGCCAAGGTTCAGTGGGTCCAGGGAGGGGACTGAAAGGAGCATCAGGGAATCTGGGAGTTATGAAAATGTTCTCTATCATGATTGTGGGGGATGGTTACATGACTACATACATTTGTTAACATTTATTAAGCCATATAATTAAAATTGAAGACTACTGTACATAAATTATTCCGCAATAAAGCCAACGAAAAAGCAATCTCAAAATATATTTATAACATGCATGATTAAAGACTAATTTAATTATACAAATAATTCTTAAAGTAGTAATAAAAAGAATCTAACAAAAAGATGTGCATAGGAAACATATGTAAGCATTATTTTAAGCCTTTTAGCTGTACTATCTGATTTAAGACCTAAAATAGTCCCAAAAGAAAGGTATGTATGTGTATATGTGTGTGTGTGTGTGTGTGTGTGTGTGTGTGTGTGTGTGTGTGTGTATATATATATATATAAAATCTCCATTTTACAGACGAGGAAATGAAGGTACAAATGGGGCTAGGGAATTTGCCCACGGTCACAACGCTATTAAGTGTCAGAGCCAGGATTCAAACTAAGGTAGCATAGTTACAGAATTTAAACTCTTGGGGGCTCTGTTTTTCTCCCTCTAAAGAATATTTAGTACCACACTATTTTAATACAAAACCCAAAAATGTACATTTTTGGAAACAGGTTAAAAAGAAAATCCATATAACTAACTACTAGGCAGAACTCATTGAAAATAAAGTGGCTCTATATATATTGAAATGAAAACAGGCATGTGCTGTGAAAATAAATGAAAAAACTTGCCAATAATTATAGCAATATTCTATCATGAAACAAAAAATAGGAGACACTGTATGTATACCGGCACATACAGAGAAAATTTCCAGAGGCTATACACCAAATTGTGGTTAGTAAATACCACTAAGATATAAGCATAGCTAAGGGGAAAAAATTATTTACTTTATTCCATTCTGCTTTATTTGAAACTTTTCAACAGTATGTGTGACCCTTTTTTACTACCAAAAAAAGAAAAAGCTTTAAAACACAGTATCTTACTTAGTATACTGTAACTTTTATAACATGGATTTACCTTTAATTCTTGGATTAACTGGCCCCTTCTGTCTCTTAATTTCTTTAATTCTTTTTCATCCCAGCATCTAGCCTTGTATTTTAAGTCACTTGACCCTCCAGAGATCACCCCAGATTTTAAAAATAATGTTCCATCAAGAGATACCGTCTGCAAAATTAAAAATATTTTACCTTGGTGAAATGTACATAAAGAAGATAAAGACATAATGTGGCAATTTTTACAGCTAAGAATTTGTAGAAGCACAAAATCATTGTACCTTACTAGTAAACACCCAGCTCATGAAGAGACACAGTAAATAAACCATAAATACGAAACCCTCTTTTAAATTCCAAAGCGATTCTAGGTAACCGATTAAGAGCAATTTAGAAGGTTCAAAATAAATTGCCTATTAGTTCCAAATGTATTTAATACTGAGAAGCAAACAACAAGAATCTCCGAATTTAACCTATTTTACGTTATACAAGGTCCTTTATTTTGAAGAATCTGACACTGCAGGTCAATGGCATCTTATGAAAGCAGCCTTAAAACTCCACCCAGGGGCCCTCCAAGAGGCACTCAGCGCCTACTTCTCGTGTATTGTCCAGGCAATACTGCTGCAAAAAAATGGCACACGTTTCCTTTCCCCGCTTCTTAAACAACTCCACACTGTTCTATTACTCCTTTTCGATAACTAAGCCCACCCTCGCACACAGAAAACTTCCTTTTTCTTAAGGCCGAACAGCCTCCCGTTCTGACCGCACTCTAATTTTACTAAATTAGTCTTGTATGGATTGTTTCCAGCTGGCCCTGTGATGAGTCAATCTAGGCATTCTCACTCCACACAGCCGTGAGGCTATCTGCATGCAAAGCTCCTAGAAAGTAGGACTGGCAGAAGTGCCTCTCACAGAGCTGGTGCACACACTCCCCCCAGAGGCGTGTTCCCATGCAGCGCCTCGTTCCCATGCAGCCCCTCAACATCCCCTGCCAGCCATCTGGCAAGTGGAACGAACCAGTACCTCAGTGTAATCGGAATGGCCACCGCCCATATTTTAAGTAATAGCCTCATGTTTAAGAACAATTAGAGTTCCTTTTATGAAAATAAGTTTGTTCATATCATTTGTTTTTTCCACTTTTTTAATTCGTTTGTAGGAAAATTTGTTCTTTACTATGAATTGTATGTTTCCTCCAGTTTGCTATGTGTTTTATCTTACTTATTGTAGATTTTGTCATGTAGAATTAAAAAATAAAACTGTTGGGCATCCCTGGTGGCGCAGCAGTTAAGTGCTGCGCTGTGGAGCTGTCAGCAGCAGTGATGCCAGTTCTACGCCCAGCTGGGGAGATTCCCACATGGCGCAGCAGACCTCTCCTGCCTCCCCCACTGCTCCCCTCAGCAGTGTGTTTCAAAGTCGATCTGCCTGTTCTGCTCCCCACTCTGTCTCTGGTGAACCCACTCGCTGCCCCACACTTCTGGCCTGTACTCCAGCTTGTATGCATAAATAATAAAACCTTAAAAAAATGTTTATCTGAATTTAACCGTCTTTTACAGCATCTAGGTTTTTGTCGTATCAGAAAGGCCAATCTCTGAAATTAAGAAAAAATTTCCCGTGGTTTCTCCTAGTACTGTTAGAGTTTAATCTTTATTACTTATATTTCTAATCCATCTGGAATTTATCTGATATAAGCTGTGACATTTAGATTCAATTGGATTTTATTCCAGATGGCACTCAGTTTTTCCAGCTTAATATAGCTATCCCATCTCTAGTTCTCTTGTTTAATATGTGCCATTTTTTGAAAAGGGATCTTTTTACAAATCATTCAGCTAATTAAGACAATTTTCTGGGTCTGTTTTTTGCCACACCACACAAAAACGACAAAGTGTAAGCAGGTTTTTCTATATAAATTTTAGAGTAACAACCATAAAGTCTACAGGAGAAAGAAGCAAATAATTGTTTCTCTGGCTACAGATAAGAGATGGAATAATCATGTGTTCAAAAAGATTCCAGATTTTTAAATTTTGTTACATAAATATTTTAAAATTTTAAAGGTGAATTAATCACAAAAGTTGTAATGACCAACTATAGCTAAAAAAAAACCACTATAATTTATATTACATGGCTTATACTGTATATAGCTTATGTATGCTATAGTATAAACTTTAACCAAAATAAACTTCAATGGTACTTGCAGTATTAAATAAAGAAAATTCTAGAACATGATAGTTTACGGAAAGATAAGCAGTCCATGAAAAACCAAAGCACACACTGAAGACATGTTACTTCTATAAAAATGTAACATGTTTCCAAGTGTATTATGCAGCTTAGGACAATCTTTAATGTCTTACCTAACACCTAAAATGGTGTAAGGGGTGTTACTGTGAACAAGACAGTACCATAAGTATCTGTTAACTGAAGGAATAAACACAGTCTTACCTTCATGTGACTTCTTTAAATTGACCATACAAATCTTCAAAAATCAATTTTAGCATAGTTTACAAGGCAGCAAAATAAGGAAGATACCTTAATAGCTACAGTTCACTTACTATAAATGTTCAAATTTAACATGTAGAAATCAGTGACAGGGATTACTGAAACAGTGACTGCCTAACTGCTATATTATTAGACAGGTACTAAAATATATGAGAAGTTAATGAACGATAAGTCAATAAACTTAACACTCTTAAAATCTCTACCTTTCATAAAAATAGCCTATTATATTAATTTGAAATTCTGGACATGCCAGATCCAATGTATTAACTATTAAATAAAAGAATACCATCAGGCAATATAACTTTTAACCATTACTTAATTTAATACAAATCTGTAAAAGGTACTATTATTTCTACAGTTTTAAATGTGAAAACTAAAATTAAGAGGTCCAGAAACTCATCTGAAGTCATAATTTAATTACTAAGTAGGTGACCACAGGTCTCCATACCGTCTACCCTTAGGTACTATGTTAGACTTGATTATCAGTGAGGAATTTAACACTGCTTAACTAAGTGTGAACTCTATTCAACTGAGAGTAAAAAATTATTTACTTTTAAAGCCAATTGTGTACTTTCTATGACTTCCACTGTGTTAGGGATCTGGGTTATATAAAAGGACAGTCAGTATCTCCACTGAGCAATGGAAGAATCAACCCAGAAAACTAGGTGTCTAAACCTTCCCTGGTATTCAGGAACACATGTATAAGATACATAAATTCAGGGAAAATCAAGAGATCCAACAAGGACATTTATTCCGAGAAAATAACTGCTTTTAGGTTATTATTACAATCTAATTCCTAAAATATAATTTATGACATTGGGAAATGCTCTAATTCATTTTCTGAAAACTCAACTGAACACTGGAAAACTACTGAAGCTAAAACTACCTTATTGTCTTTGCTGGTTTCCCTTATAAAAGAGAACATACGACAGCATTATATACATCCCTTGTAAGTTAATCTTATAAATACTGCTTCAAATTACCCAACAGTGCGCTCTAAGTCTCTTACTTTCCGTCTCTCAGGTCCACCGAATGCAATATGCCTTGCTTCTTCCACAGTCTCACAGACAAGGCCATTTCCACACACAAATTGAATTACTTTCTTCAGCTGAGGAAACTGAGTCTTTATGACATCTATCACCATTTTACAGCCTTTAATCTCCCTCAATCTTTCATTGATTGGCTTGATCTAAAAGGTTTAAAAAATACTTGACACATTAGATCCAACAAAACTAAAACGAATGCTCAGTATATTCTTTCCCGCAAGACAAATATAAACATGACAGCAAAGATCAGTAGTACGCACTATGTACAATAAAAGTTTGACAAGAACCTGATGAACTACTGGTATGTCCCATTATTGGATCATGTCATATTTTAAATATGCACACACTTCACCAGACGCCAGAATGTATAATTTCCAGATTCAACTTTGTCCCTGATCAGTTGGAACAAGCAATGCCTAAGTTCTCCATGCTCAAAGCCACAAAATCTGGTGGGAAATAATACTCTTCTAGGTATGTGTCAAAAGTGGGCACATTATGGAGCACAAACAACTACTTCAGGCTTAAAGAATCAGGAAAGACTTCAGACCTTCTTTGACACAACTTTTAAGTTGAGATTATAAATGGGTTAAAGAAAGTATCTGAAAAAACAGCAACTATGATTTCATTTCTGTAAAAAAACAAAACAAAAATCCTAACTATAAACAAACTCTGTATACATCTGCTTAGGAGCATGTATTTACATAAATTTGCATGTGGAAGTGATCTCGAACAGATTAGGAACTGGGCATCAAGAATGGTAAGGGAATCTCCTTTTTATTTCATATGCTTTGATAGATTTTTAAAAAATGTATTGTACATTTTAAAAAAAACGTATTGAGGGCCTCCCTGGTGGCGCAACGGGTTAAGTGAAATACTATGAAGCTCTTCAGAGCCACTGCAGCACGAGTTCGATCCCCAGCCAGGGAGCTTCCCACAGGGCACAGCAGACCTCTCCTGTCTCCCCGGTGCTCCCCTCAGCAGTGTACTTCAGTGTACTGCCTGTTCTGCTCCCCACTCTGTCTCTGGGGAATCCTCTCACCACTCCACAACTCTGGCTTACCCCCTAGCTTGTCTGCATAAATAAATAACTCTTAAAAAAAAAGTATTGAAAAAGTCTTCAGCACACAATAAACAGAACAGGGTTTTACTGTCAGATGAATTAGGTCTTAGTGAGCAGAAGAGACTGCAGAAGTGTGGCAGTGACCAAGGTGAGTCTGAACTACTTGAGTGCAGGCAGCACCTGCTAAGGGCCATCTGTGCCAGATGCAGTGCCAGCTCTACTTGTGATGGTGCCTTGCAATAATCCAGTAAGGTAAGGACTAACTTCGCTATTTCGTACATGAAGAAAATGAAGGCAGAAAAATTAAGCACAAATTAGTCAGAACGTTATCAGAAGTGGGGCTGTGACTCACTCAAGGCAGCCCCACTCCAGGGCATGTGCTTCCAGCCACTTTGCAGACTGCCTGCAGCTCAGGGGCTTGGAAGCTGGACCATGGAGAGTGTTTTCTTCAGTGGGCCGCGGGGAAGTCACTAGTGGATGACAATGGCAAGAGTGACAGAGATCTTGCCTTGGTAGGTTAGACTTTGGACACTCTGAAGTCTCTTAATACATAGCTCAAGGCTCAAACTGAGCCTGCTTCCTTGCGCTCTAACAGGCATTACTAGATCGTGTATTTACAGGGCAGAGTCTGGCTGGGATCTCACTGACAGACCACGAGTCTTCTCACCTCCTGCCCTTTGCAATAAAGAAGGAATAGTCACAGGTAGAGCGGGACACAGCCAAAGCAACGTCCTCAAAATCACCACGTGATAGTTATTGCAAAACCAGATTAGGAAAAGGATATGATGCTGACATTCTTCTCTGCCTGCCAGTACATTAACACCAGGCATCTGAGTGACGGGCTAGCTCGCATCCAAACTATGGTGTTTTTCAATCACTACCACGGCGACAGGAGAGGAAGACATACTTGGAAAGACAGACTATTAACACCGCCAAATACGAAACATTATGAATGTCTTACGTCAAGGTAATCTAGAGCAAGGAACGTCTCGGGTTCAGCTCTTTCCTCCTTCAGAAATCGAATACAGTCTTTGGCTACCTTCTCAGAGGTCACAACAATGGCGACCATGTACCGCCCAAAGAGTTTAGTAACAGCCAGCTGGTATTTCTTATGGATAGGATGACACAGGTCAAGTAGTCTTCCAAACTTGTCAGGTTTCAGAAAAGGAGAGGAAAACAATTTAGTGAGGAACATATAATTCACTATTTCCTAGTATAACAAAGCGTAATTTTATAAAATTACAGACATGAGTCTTATTTATTATATATAAGCTTCATCATGAAATGTCTATTCTGGTGTGTCACACTTTACTAAAGTAAGAAGCTAGAGGCACCGACTGTGTAGGTACTAAGCTAGAACTGGGCAAACACTACTGGACAAAATACTGTCTGGTCTTACGGAGCTTTCAGCAGAGTGGGTAGAAAGATACAAATAGTAACGACATCCGTGTACGAAGCACAGTGACATAAAACTAAACACAGAGAGCTCTGAGAGTTTTTAACAGGGGCTGGGTTGACCTGAGAAAATGGGGAAGGCTTCCCCCAAGAAGTGTTATTTAAGATCTGAAGTACGGTCAAGAATTAACTAGCCTGAAGTTCAAAAACTTTACTAGAAAATGCCTAGCATCAGTGCTCCATGCAGTATCTGGAAATGCAATAATCTTTAGACTCTTTTTCTAGATTCGAATCAGGAATACCATTTTTATTAAAGGAGAGGTCATCCTCTCTCACGTTTATTATCTTGCTCTTTGCTTCTTTCTGCTCTACCCGCCTATGATTAAGTCAAGTCTTTCTTTTAGGTCAGTAATTTGACTTTTCAATTGTAATTCATTTCTTACTATTCCCAAGTTAATTCAATAATAATGTTTATTATTTATTTGTTTTCTTAGCTTTACATATTCATTTTTCTAAATTGCTTTATCTCACATTTGAATCTGGTTTCATAAATTCAAACTCTTATTAAATTGCCCATAGCACAAAACACTTATGGGAGATTTTTCTGAAAACTTCCAGACAAGGCTGACTTTAAATCACTTTTTAGGACTACCTGGTGGCACAGTGGATTGAGTCTCAGCACTATGAAGCTATCTGCAGCCACTGTGGCATGAGTTCAAACCCCAGCCAGGGAGCTTCCCACATGGCACAGCAGACCTCTCCTGCCTTGCCCACTGCTCCCCTCAGCAGTGTACTTCAGTGGATATGCCTGTTCGGCTCCCCACTTGTCTTTGGTGAATCCTCTCATCACCCCACAGTTCTTGAACTGCACCCCAGTTCTTGCATGCATAAATAAATCAATCTTTAAAAGAATCACTTTAAATTGTTCTTTTAATTCTACGTGCCTACAGCTGTCATAGGTTCTTTTAAACTTGCTTATGCTCAGTGTGGGCAGTTCTATTCAGCCCTTTTACTTCTTGTGATGAACAACTTTCTTACCCCCTCCCCCAAACTGAGATGGTCGTCTCTGAGCAACAGTTACCAAGTGAAGTATTTTCTGTTCCTCCCACTTTTACGTCATTGAAGAGCTTAGAGGGGAGGGGAACAGGAGCTGCGGTAAGGCTGTGTATATCACTGGTCTGAATACTTCAGTTCTGCTCTTTCTTCTGAGTTTTACATGAATACTCCAAAGTTTAATTAGTAACCAAAGTCCATGGGGAGAGGGCTTTGCACTGGTCTCTCAACCTGACGAGGAGCGCTAGAGTCTTTGCTTCCACCTAAGAGCGTAAGAGGTATGCTTGCTGATTCATCAGCTTAATCAAAAGGAAAGAAATACATAGAAAACTGCTTCTCGCTAGGCTAAGGGATGCTAGGTGAAAATGCCTAGGAATTAATATCTTATCAGTTTATTTTCTGTACTGTTAAAAAAAAGCTATGTTCTACTTTACTTTTTATTATTTTTTTAAATCGTAGACTATCACCATTTTCTAAAGTTTATGACATTAGATATGTGAACCGCATTTTAGTTTGATCTTTGAACTATTTTCTTTTTAATCAGTCTTAGTCATTTTGTTAGATGTTGGGAGGAAGATATTGTGACCCAGCCTTACTCCTTGATAGTTAACACAGAAATCAAGACTAACATTTAAAAGTCAGAAAGTCCAAAATAATGCTGAAAATGAGGTAAGATGGGATGGTCAGAGAGAGAGAGAGAAACACACATGAGCGTGGCCTCACAAACACCACTAGACAGGGCGCCAACAGTGCAAGTGGTTCATAGTGTCAGACGCTGGAATTGTGAACTGCACTAGTGTTCATGACAAGAGTGAGGTGCCAGACCTCATCACCAAAGGAAAAAACTCTGTGATGCAGACACTATGTGACATGCTAGCCAGTCCTGTATCGGGCTAGTGAAGTACACTAGCAATCCTGGATACAGTCAGATTTGCAAAATAACTCACTGCTTCAAAAATACAACCATGATGTCTGCGGGGTGGGGGTGGGGGGGGCGGTGTGGGGATGTGGGGTGTGGGTGTGTGTTGGGGGGTGGGTGTCCAGACTACTTCAAGGCAGCTGTATCCTTTGGGGATACTGGCCATAACTTGGACTTACTAGGTAGTGTGTTCATGTCAGTGTTTCTCCCCAATAATTACATACCTATAAGTACTAGTGGAAGTTACTTCCATTTTACCTTAATTATTTACTGTTATATTTTAAATAAAAGTAAACCATCAAGACAAAACTTAAAGATTTCTGTTATAATTTTTTGCTAATAATGGTAATATTTATAATCCCAATAAGAAAACTTAGTCATCTTCTTTCAATTAACTACTTATTTCTAGTTACCACAGAATCTGGGTACAGTCTTCTAAGGTGTTCCAGGACCTCTGCTCTCTTTTGCTGACGTTTCCCCTCGTGAGTTTCAATCCCAGCCGTCTGCAGCTCACTTCTAAGAAGATTCAACTCTTCGTTAACTTCAGACATTCTTGATTTTGTTTTTTCAATTTCACCCACTAGGGTTTCCTCTTGTTGCTTTTTCTCATTCAAGCAATCCCTACATAGCAACAACACCAAGTTATGCAGCAAAAAGAAAACTCAAAATTTAGGAATTAAAAGATACAATATATGCTCTGGTCTGGCATTACAAGGGAATAGAGAACTCTTATTAATTTTAGAGAAGAGAAAATACATAAAATAAACCCAAGACCAAACATGCTCATTCTTTGTGAGTTTGAAAGACACATATTTCTGGATACTGAAAAAGTGGGAACAGATCACTATAACTAGAGCTTAATAATAACTAAATACAAATTAAAGTTTTAGTGGTAGAATATGTGAGTTGAACTTGCTTTTTTATCAAAACTTTCTATGATCAAATATCAATGCCAAATAGATTTAACTCTCACCATTGGTAAGTATGTTTTCAAAGTTTAACTATTTTGATTTTTACATGGCTAAGTGTAGTTTTCAACTTTCTACAATGAAATGAAAATCAATGGAGGATGAGATTTATACAGTGGGAATACTCATCTAATGAATATGCCAGAAATATGAGAGATCTTTGAGATATAAGAAAGTTGTAAGGAATTAATTCTTTTAGTATAATACCTACATGCATGTTTTTGTATACTCCTCCAACTTCTCCATTCGCTTTTTATGATCTTCTATTTGTTCTTTTATTTGTTTTAGATTTTCCTAAAATAGGAAATGAAATCTAAAATCAATTAGATTAAATCCCAAACAAATAATTTTTCATGATATGCCTAAGATTTGCTATAATGTCATAAAAGCTGTTCTAAATTTGAAATACATAAACTGTAACTATGAAAATTCTTATAAAACTTTATTTTGAAAGCAGTATGGTATAGAGCTTTGATATTACAGGAATCAGAGTTTAAGACCTGGCTAATACCTAACAAGTTTACTCTAGCAACTTCAAACTCCCAGGGGGCTATTTTCAAATAGGTATATACAGTTCTTATCTGTTCTCAAACTAATTGATTCAGTAAGTATATATTCACTAGCTACCATGTGCAAGAAGTTAGAGATACAATAAGGAGCAGAATAGAGTTCCTATCCACATGGAGTGAACTCTGGTGGGATAGGCAATGAAATACAGTAGTGTTGTAACAGTTTAGTGCTCAAACGTAAAGGAAACTCTAAGGTTGTAGTTACAAGCTTGAAGGAGGACTTCAAAGAAATTGTGCTCCATTCATTAAATTCAAGTTCTGTGCTAGACTCCTAATGGTTGAATGCCTTTAACCTTTCCCCTAATTCACTCTGTGCACGACAGCAAAATTTGTCTTACTTCTTTGCTAATGATCTAAAACCAGAAGTTTACAGAAGTAAAACACAATTCCTTTTTAAATAGGCAACAGCAGGAAATAGACTACTAATTTTCAAGTGGAAAAGGATAAAATATTTCATGAAGTTAATTACCTCACTATACTACCTAACAAATATCCAGATGCCAGTTATAAGAATGAGCAAGATGCAATTTCCTTTTTGAAGGAACTCACCCATTAGGGTTCCCATATTGAAATCTTACCATCTCACTTAAGAATTCCATTCAAAGAGGAAAAACCAAGGTTAGTGAAGGAGGGATACCAAGTTTAGTCACTAGAAACATCGGCCCTAACTTTCCTCTGGCCTCTTAGGGAATGTGTGTCCCTTCATAGGTATCATTCAATGTGCCAGCTGGGCCTCTAAGGGGTAACCACCTTACAGAAGAGCTCAGAACCCAAGCCGGACTTGGCTTAAGTTGAAGAACAGACTTTACTGGAGAAAATGTAAAAGGCCAGGGTGAACCAGAAAAAAGAAGTTTCCCTTTCTTCTTATTGCCTCACAGGTGGCTGTCAGGGCCAGGGTGCTTCGTTGGACATAGAATGAGGGATAATCAGACTGACCAGAGACCTGGCATTCTGGATTTGAGCTGCCAACCAATCATGCTAGTTGCGGGAAACCCAACTAAACAAGCAGTACGGAGCAATCTTGGGACCTGTGGCAAGTGACAGCCCTTCTTGTCCAGAGGAAACGGAGTACAGCCAGATTTCTTCATCTCTCTCTACCCCATCAGGTCATTTCTCCTGTTGGTGTTTTGCTTTCCAAAAAACCCAGCAACTGGCCCACACTGACTGACACCCACTAAGGACAGGGCTTATGATGGATGCCTCTGTGAGGCCTGCTGTTCAAAGCACCCAGTCTAGCAGAGCTTTCAACTGACTGCACTTTTTCTTCAATCTGATCAAAGTCCTTAACACAGATGAAGAACAATGGGTGAAGAAAAATGAGGAAAGATTCTTTTCAATTTTTTTAAGCTGGGTAGGGAGAAAAGGAGCACCAGGGGAGGCTTTGTGGTGTGAGTAACTACAGAATTTACATGTAAGGAGGAGTAGGTTTCCCCCAAACCAGCATGCACAAAGAGGACATGTGCAGTGAGCATTTGTAGAAATCATTGTATAGTTTTATGTGATAAACTATACAAGGGTTTAGAAGTAACTGCTATCCTTACTACGGTCTTTCCTCTTTCACAAAATGCCCTCTATTCCACTTACATGTTATAGCTGGGTAATTGTTTGTGTTTTCATCTGCTACGTCTCAGGGTCTCAATGACAGGCAGTAGTGTAGAGGTTAAGAAGGCTCATTCTGGAGAGAAGGTGTTTGTCCTCTACTTACTAGTTCAGTCTGGTTAACCTTAGCTTTTGCTTGTTTCCTTCATCTCTCTACTGAATGTCGGAATGACGGACATTTCACTGGATATTACACTGTGCGAGCGCGAATCATTCTACTAAGCATTATAATAGGTAATCCAGATTTTTTAAAAATTAACTGCAAGTCTGATGTAAATCCATTTATATGTTGAAAAGCTTATACAGAAAGAGAATAACATCTTGCTGAAAGTAATTCTAAATCATGGCACAAACAAGGTACCTTTACTTCTCCGTGCCTCCTCTTTTCAAACACCAGTCTTTCCTCATCAGCCTTCTGTTCCCATTGCAGTTTTTCCAGCTGTTGGGTCATTATAGCCACTTTCTTTCTTACTTGATCCTTAAGTCCCTTATAATGATCCAGCTGCACAGAGAGCATTCAAACATTGCTAGCTCACTTAGAGGCACAGTAAGAAACTTTCATATGATTTAGTTTACTAGCAGAGAAGTAAACATATCAAAAGTGTGTCTTATATAAATTAGATCATAATTGGCCATCTTCTTCAGGTAAGAGAATGCGAGTACAAAATGAGCATGTTGAATTAAAATGGTTTAGACAGATCAGTAAGATATTAAAAAGCAATTCTATAGTAAGATCTCCGTAAGAAGGTCTTAAAAGAGAAAGATACTGAAACTCAGCAATAGGAAGCAAGAGGAGGTCAGAAATAACTGCACTTTTTCTATTTATATAGTCATGATTGTTTTAGCATATTTTTGGGATACGCGATTTTCAAAAAATGAAGAAGATAAATGATAAAAATTTAATTGAGGGAATGTTTAAAAACTGAATTAGAAAGTTTTGGATATCTCCTACTGATCTATTATAATGAATTCTTACACACTAAATTGGATATTAATTCATCACTTAACATCGTAAGTCACCTTAAATAATCACCTCCCATCTGATCACTTAAGTGATTTTATCTCTTAAAAGCCACACATGTGACCTTTAAGTTTTTATAAAATTCATGAGAAAATGAGCACTTTAAAAACAAAAGAATATAATTTACTTGCTACTACAAAATGATACCAAGACATTTTTTGAAGTTTTTTCTATGACTTTAACTGATAAATGCCATCTAATCCTATAAAAGAAAAACAGTCTAAATGCTAAACTTAAATTCTGTATATAAGCCAAAAATTTAAATCCCAAAGTTTAAGGTGAAGACTGTCTCTTAAAATATAGGGGTCAAGGTCACCATGGAGGCACAAGGGGTTAAGTCTCAGCCACTTATATGGAGAGAAGGTGAGGGATAATCAGACTGACCAGAGACCTGGCATTCTGAGGGCCTCCCTGGTGGCAGCGGTTGAGCGCTGAGCGCTGCGCTGTGGAGCTGTTGGCAGCGAGTTCGACGCCCAGCCGGGGAGAATCCCACATGGCGCGGCAGACCTCTCCTGCCTCGCCCACTGCGCCCTCAGCAGTGTATTTCTGATCTGCCTGTTCTGCTCCCCGCTCTGTCTCTGGTGAACCCTCTCCCCGCCCCGCCCCTCTCGCCTGTACCCCAGCTTGTATGTATAAATAAACAAACCTTTAAAAAAAAAAAAAAGCCTCAGCACTACCAGGCGATCTGCAACCACCGCAGCAGGAGCTGATCCCCGGCCAGGGAGCTGACCTACAGAGTACAGCAGACCCCCGCTGCTCCCCTCAGCAGTGCATTTCAATGGATCCGCCTGTTCTGCTCCCCACTCTGTCTCTGGGGGGTCCTCTCACCCCCCGCCCGCCACCCCGCACCTCTGGCCTACATCCCAGTTCTTGTATGCATAAATAAATAAATCTTTAAAAAAATACGAGGGGTCATTCCTCAAACTTTTCTAATCAAAGGGGGAAGCTGCAATGGAAACGAGAGGCTCCCACATGTTGCCTTTTCACCTGACTGGCTTCTAGTTCGATGTCTCTCCCTTTACGTAAGATTTCTTCCTCAATCTGCTTTTCAAAATTTTTCCATGCACCGTCTAAATCAACCAGCTCTGCCTCCAGGGCCTTAATGTCATCTTCCTGCTTAGAGCACTGGTTTTCACTGTCTTTTATGGATTTCTTAGCCACATCTAATTTCTTGAGGTGATGAGCAGTGTTTTCTTTGGCTTTAATGTACTGTGGTCTCTTCTGATTTAAAAGTGCTTCAAGAGATCTAAAAAGGAAAGCAAAGCTGACTTTAAATGAAATTAAATTTTATAACATATAAAGAAAAGTTCTTTTGATCAAATCATACAGTTAAAAATAACTTTTCTAAAACTCATTTTCAGAGACTGTGCAACCGGATTAGTGGTTTCCAGAGACTGGACAGTTTGGGGAGGATTAAATAGATGAAATACGGGGAATTTTCTAAGAATGGTAAAGCAAGAGTGGCAAGGCACTGTAGCAGTGGACAAATGACAGGATGCATTTGCCATAACCTAGAGAACGTTACTGCACCAAGAGGAAGCATAATGTACTGAAAATGAAAAAATTGCTTAGGAAACTGAAGGATCCTAGAGAGAAGACAGAATCTGACCAAAGAACCCAGTTACATTACAAATGCAGGAAGCAACGTCCTGAAGGGGGTGGTAGGAAAGGGTGCCTGAAAGTGAGCGGCGTCTGGACAATGGAAAGCTAGAGAAGTGGCCCATAAGCACTGTGCTCCCGATCACAGAGCTGCGCCCCACAAGCAGAGGAGTTAGCAGTTCTGACACTGCCACAGATCACCAGAAATGAATAATTAAACGGACAGCTGACCGGAGGCTCTACCAGCTGATAAGGACCAGAGCAAAGACACTTCAGAAGCAAAGAGTGCACCTCACAACCAGATGTTGGTTCCATTTTCCTGTAAAAAGAAGCAGGACTCTAGGGAGAAATGACTTCTTCTGGGACTGGCTCACACAAGATGAGCTGCACGACATCAGAATGCCAGAAAAATATTCTTAGCACTACGGAAGCCTAAGGGAAAAAAAAATCACAATGACAGGGATGTATCAAAGCAACACAGGAACCAACGCAAGAGTGCTCAAAGGCCACCACTGGGACAAATGAGAAACAAAATAAATGCAGTATTGGATCGTAACCCATAAATAAAAAAATCTGTAAGTCTCTACTGATACAAGTAGTTGAATAATTCAATAATCCTAAACAAATAAATGAAAAAAAGAGTTCAATCTCCTTTGCAGAATTCCAAATAAATTATGCAGCTGCTCTGCCTGCAAGGTGGAGCGTAACTCTCTACCTAAGTGCAGGCGAGGTGCAGTCTTTCTAAAAAGTATGGAAAGGCAGAGAAAAGGAAAACTTTAGAACCTGAAAAACACACAGAAGTCAGGGGATCCAGGTCAACATGAACAGGGCTGACACACTGAGATGAACCTTATCTGACAGACGACCTGGAACGTGACAGACATGGTGTGCTGACACCCCTGATGGAACGTGACGAGGGTGGCACTTTACTTTCAAGGTCTTCCCCAAACTCCAAGCCCTGCCTAATGATAAAACTGTCAGGCAAGTCCCCAACTACCGAAAACCTGGCCAATACTCTTCAAAACTGTCAAGTCATCAAAAGCCAGTGTGAATAACTGTTACAGCCCCGAGGGGCTTAGGGAGACATGAGGAGACATTAAGAGAGGACTCTGAATTGGACAAAGCACAGCCAGTTAAAACCAGGAATGTGAGTATAGACTTCAGTTAATAATAACATATCAACCTTTGTTCATTAATTCTGAAAAACGTCCCACACTAGTAATGTGCTCACAACAGAAGAAAAGGAGTGTGGGGAATACTACTTCCTATAATATCTAAACGTGTTCCAAAGTCAAAAGTTTATTTCCAAAAATCAACTTTCAAAGTGTCATTTATATTTCTGTCTTCCCTATCAATCCACATAAAATCCAACTATCAATACCAGTTTTTAAACACTCACTTTAATTCCTTTTCTGTTTGCTGTAGTTGTCTAGTCAGCATTCCATGCTCCTTTTTCTTGGCTTTAACTATGTTCTCATGATGAGAGAGAGACTCTCTTGTGGCACTTAGGTCCTTATTCACACGCTCTAACTCAGCATTCAGAAAATGAATTTTTTTGTCATTATGATACAGTTGGAAAAGCTGCAGCTGTATTTTGTTTACTTTTAGCTCTTCAAGGAGACTCTGGTAACGTTCTGCCTGTAAAACAATACAATCGACAGCAGTTAAAAGGGTGTATATTTAAGTTGATCCTTCATAAACTCTATCATTCCAATGATGAACTCTTGTGTAGTAACGAAAGAATATTCTTGCCAAAACTAGCATTATTTACAGAGATTTCGGGACATACTTCTAAACTGAATCAGTAAACGAGTAAATGAGTTTCTATTCTATGGTAAAAATAGTGGTGTGGCGCCTGCTAACCTATGTTTTCAGCCCACTTCTATCTTGGCCAAGAATTAGAGTCCATTAACATTTCTGACACCAGCTTCCTCATTTGTAAACTGAAGGAAGTTATATGACTTTGCAAGGTCCCTAGCAATGTTAAATTCAGTGATTCCAGACAGAATTCCTGCTATAGGACCTAATTTTCCTACTAATAGAACTATTATTACAATTGTAAATTTCATGTGGAAAGAAAAAATTTCCTGAGCATTTTTACCATTAGTAAAGGAATGGGCTGCCATGAGAGAGCAACACCTGTCCATGAAGTGCTCCCGGTAACTGGTAAGCAGCCAGCCACCTGCCAGGATGTTGTAAAAACCGAGGAAACTGTACTGTTCTAACAGTCCTTATGACGGTTACAGTTCTGCAGTTCTACATTTCTGTGAGCTGTTTCAGGATACTGTGAATATTACTGCTTGGCTTTCACTGATACCATCTCTTTCCACTGACAAAAACCAAGTACATATATACACAGACAAAAAATGAAGAAACAGAGAAATGTCATTATAAGGACCACGTCCACTTCCCAGGGAAGGGTGTCTAATTTATGCAGAGGACATGGGCAGTAAATGTCTGCTTGAGAGAAATGGCGTGTTTATAAAACTTTGAAGGAGAGAATAATCGATCCTGCAAAAATCAGGTACACAGTTATTTAAAAAGCAGAGGAAATAGCAAAAGCTCTACACTGAAAGGGCAAGAGAAAGAATCTGACTTGCATTTGAAAAAGATCACTCTAAATGCAAATAACAGCCAACCACACATAAGGTACTATACTAGGTATTGGGTGCCAAGAAGGTTCCAAGAAACACCACAGAACACCATGTGCAAAGTGTGGCTATGGGCTCCTAGGGCTCCCCAACACTCTCTGGGAGCCTTGGAGGTCAAAACTGTTTCGTAAAAATCCTAAGACTTGTCGCCCATTCCCATTGTATTGGCGACTATGCTAATGGTGCAAAAGCCAATGGTGGGTATGACTGTTAGGTCTCAGCACAAATAAGATTTAATACAGAAGCAGATAAGAGAATTTGTGTCTTACTAAGCCAGGTACCAATGAATGTTAACTATAAAATAAGAAAGAATGCCACCCTCCTAATTTTTTTTTTTTTAGAAAATGCAGTTATTTTTCATAAGCATGCTGTTTAAGTTAACATGTAAAGAACTTACATTGTCATTTTTTACATTGATCATTAAAATATATTTTTAAAATTTTTCTTTTAATTTCAGAAACAAATGCTGGTAGACACAACCCACATGAACAAAAACTTTTGAGGGCCCTCAATTTTTGAGTTTGTAAGGGGACAAGCTCCAAAAATGCAAGCATCTTTGACATGTAAGATACAAATCTCTCAAACTTATAAAACATTTTGTAGTTCTGGTTATCCTTCCTCTCTAGGAGGAAAGGCCCTTAAAAAAGGAAAATACACCAAAAAGTCTATCTTTAATGTATGTTGAACTTTGTCTTATATTGAGTCTTTTTAGTAACTCCAAGCCAATACCTAGCAGTTCCCACACAGAGCGTCCAGGGGCCAACAAATTAACTGGCCGCATCTCCAAGACACCTACCTCTTCTTTCTCTAATTTTGCATGTTTGCGCTCCGCAGCTACATTTTTTTTCTTGTTGAAATTAAACTGTGCATCTTCTTCAGCTTTTTGTAATTTTTTTTTCTTTTCTTCATATTCTCTTGCAAGTTCTCCAGAAGAGCTAATTTCCTCAAAAAACTGGGTTCTTTCTTTGGGTTTTTTCATTGAAATTGATTCTACAGTTCCCTTTTAAAAACAGTAAAGCACAAAAGATGTAAAATACAGTGATGGATTTTCAAATCATTAACCAACGAACTATCATAGCTACTTACTTGAAAAACTAGACAGTTCCGTGCTTTGACTATTATGCCTATCTTCTCCAACTCTGCTATGTAAGTAGAACGACTTACAGTCTTATCACCAAAACAAAATTCCGAGCATCCCTCTAAAATGAAAGAATAAAGGTGGATATAGCTACAACTACGGAAAGTCTAATAAAATTGTTTCTTAGTGAAATGAATAGTCATGCAAAAATATACACGTTAATAAATGCATTTAATTAGTCAACAATTACTGCGTGTCTCCCAAATACAGTCTACAGCAATGAACAATACAATCTGATGTCAAGGAGCTTATATGCTAGCCATGAATCTAGCCAAAAATGAGGGATGTACATAAAATTGTTAAGTGGTGTTAACTGAGTAAAACAGTGTTTGTGTGCACGTGTGTGCATGCGTTTGTTATCCAGCCTTAACACTTTGTGGTCCGCTCACGTATTAGTACGTGTTTTTGTCACCAGTATCAGGTGGCTGCTCACATATTAATGTGTTCATCTAGTGTCTGGTTTTTCGTGTCACGGTGGATTTATTTGGAACTATTAGGAGCTATTTCTTTGATCGTCCTCAGTCTAGAAGCTTTACACATTGTTTTGGTGAAAGTGTAAGGTGTTTTATGAGAGATGTTCCAGTTTTTTTAATATCCAGTAGTTCAGGAGTTGTGTGTGTTTTATTGACTGCTTCTACCATTCATGCGGTGGCACAGAAAATGGCCGTTACCAAGGGCTGGTAAATTTAAAGGGCACTGGCACACCAAGTGTTAAAAATTAAGATCCTGTCATTTGCAATGTCCTGCATCCACCTGAAGAATATTATGCTGAGTGAAGTCAGACACAGCTTTAAAGACAAGCAGAGCAAGATCTCACTATCATGTGGAATCTAAAACAGCTCAAATCATAGAGGAAGAGACTACAATGGTGGTTAGAGAAGCTGGAGGGAAGAGGGAAACAGGGAAATATCAGTCAAGGGGTAAGTAGTTTTCAATCACGCGAGAACAGAAGTTCTAAAGCTCCACTGTAGAGCAATGTGGCTACAGGTAACATTAACGTATTGTATACTTCAACTCACTGAGAAGGCAGGTCTTAATGCTCTCATGTACTCACAAAAAGTTAAACTCTGTGAGGTAATACATGCTTATGAGCTTAATGGTGGAGACTATATCTCACAATGTATGTCAAAACATCACTGTACACCTGAATGTATTAATGTTTGTCAGCTATACCACAATAAGCAAGAAAAATAAATTTACGATGGTCTATTAAATAAAAATTGAGTTGGTTAGGAAATACTGAGCTAAGAGATGTCTGGGTAAAAACATAAAGAAAGTGAAGAAACTAACCAAAGCAGATCTCTAGGTGGTAAAGTGGAGAAATACTTAATTAGGCACCGAGGCACAAGCGTCCAGTATTTCTACAACTGTGACTGAAGGCAAGGAATGTCACTAGGAGAGTTCACACATTACAGCACCAGCATCGTGCTCTAGTGGACCAGAATGAAAACAGTAACAACAAACAAAACCAAGAAACACCTATTAACATAGGCTCTGTAAACTAATATTGGCAGAAAAAAACGTATAGAAACCATTTTCAGTCTTACTTTTTCAGGAAATAGGGATTTCGTAGAGAATTCAAATACGTTACACAAGTTGCTTTGTGGTGGGAGAAAGAACTTACAGACCCTAAATATGTATTCTAGTTCATCACCAGATAACCAGATAAACTTATGTAAAGTGTCTCAGGAAGAACTTTCAGGATTTTCCACTTTGAAGTAGGCCCCCTCCCTTCACTTTAACCTGATAACCACGTTTAAGATGCTATTTGACAGTAGGGAAATTTGAACCAATATGTCTGCTTAACAAAGAGTCGCAGTGGAGAACCAAACAGATTTTACTGCTTGATTTTGACGTTTGGAACCAAAAGGGGAGAAAAAAAGAATTTCTAAAATTCACAATGCCAGTGGAATAATAAATCACACCCTTCAAAGAAAAAACAGATCATCTGACAACACTTGAAAATTCAAATGACTCATAAGCAAACATCCACAAGAAAATACCTCGGATAATCCTTGCAAATATTTTCTCTTCCCCACTTTCCTCCACATACACAATTTTTACACTTGCTGAAGAAGAAACAGGTCTTCCAACATGCGCCCCGTGAATAAGTTCTTGAATAGTTTTCACTCTCAAATTAGCTGTTTTTTCTCCCATTACGAAACTAAGGGCATCCATAACATTAGATTTTCCTGGGGAAGGAAAGAGAAAAAACAATTCATTCTTTTTTTTTTTTTTTTACGATTATTTTTTCATACAAGCTGGGGTGCAGGCCAAAGGTGTGGGGCGGTGAGAGGGTTCACCAGAGACAGAGGGGAGCAGAACAGGCAGAATGACTGAAGTACACTCCTGAAGGGAGCAGTGGGTGAGGCAGGAGAGGTCTGCTGTGCCCTGTGGGAATCTCCCTGGCTGGGCACTGAAATCGGCTGCAGCCGCTGCAGACAGTTCCACAGCGCTGTGTTTACCTGTTGCTCCACCAGGGAGGCCCCAATTCATTCTTTTTAAAATTTAAATTTAGGGCCTCTCTGGTGGCGCAGCAGTTAAGCGCTGCGCTGTGGAGCTGTCGGCAGCGGCGACGCGAGTTCGACGCCCAGCCAGGGAGAATCCCACATGGCGCGGCAGACCTCTCCTGCCTCGCCCGCTGCTCCCCTCAGCAGTGTATTTCTGATCTGCCTGTTCTGCTACCTGCTCTGTCTCTGGTGAACCCTCTCGCCGCCCCACGCCTCTGGCCTGTACCCCAGCTTGTATGTATAAACAAAAAATAAATCTTTAAAAAAAAATTAAATTTATTCATATTTATTTAATGGATTTGTTTATTTTTTTAATCACCATCAACACACTTATTTGAAGGTAAAATGGTCAGATCTTATTAGCAACAGCACAAGCAAATCCTACCTGGGAGGCATCGCCATCACACCCACTACCACTTGATGAGGGGGACACATTCTAAGCAGTCACTGTGCATTGTTAATGATAAAAAACCTTGTCCAAAGCCAAGAAAACCCCCAGAACAGGCTAAGAATGGAAGTGAAATACAGCTACTACAGATACCTAAATAGTCCTGTCTTGTCTAGATTTAAAACACGTGACTAAACAATTTTCCAAAGATTATTGGTCTCTTCTATGCAGCTATGGTCTACATTTGAAAATTTAAGTCCAACTCTCCCCCATGATTGTTATACTATGGCAAATCATCTAATGTCTCTGGATTTTCATTATGCCCATTCTATAAATGCTAGCCCAGATGGATGCTAACACACACGAGGCTATCCCTTGAGGGTCAGACTAAGGTTGCCAGAATGTCTGACCGGTATAAGAGGTGATGCACTCAGTCACACAGCTGGCAAGGATTTACCCGATAGGATCAGATGTTTCACCCCACCACTTCCTTCTACATGCACCACATTTTGGCCAATTGACAACTAGTCCATAAATAGACTTTCACAAACCCATGGAAAAATAATTCTGATCCCTTTGATCCCAGCTCAAATGCCAACTCCTCTAGAAAACGTCAACTCTTCCTGATTTCTCCCAAGTCAGATAAAGCATTTAGCTCATTGCACATCTTTACTCCAAACATTTTATTTATATATATGTACACACACACACACACACACACACACACACACACACACACACACGCAATAGCTAGCTGCTGAATGTGAGTAGAAAATTTGAAGGTTCTGATTAAAAATGAAACTTTTCTGCTACCTACAAAATCCCCAAAATTAGACTTACTAAAAACAGATGAGACTATGTCAAGTTTGGGCAGGTGGGATCACAGGAAATCGTTACCAAAAGTCGGGCCAGTGTAACTAAAGTGTAGCAGGAAAGGAGCGGAGCAAAGGCATCAGCTGACTCAGCAGCGCCTGCACGAACACGCCGATGACTCAGGAACGAAAACCGCCCCGCTGACCAGGGTCCAACAGAATGTTGCCGAAATGTCACCTAGTCAATGAGCCTGGGATACATGCTGCGCTGACTTGGCCGCCACGCAGGAAGCAGAGAGAACAGGCAAGATAAACTCCGGGGGAGGCAGGCAGAGGCCCCTGCGTGGGGTGGGGTGGGGGGCTGGGGAGCTGCAGGGCGGCTGAGCACGCCCGAGTGGGCAGCAACGAGCGCCAGCCGCGGGCAGGTGCACCTGGGGGACCCAGGGCCCTGTAAACCACAACGACAACCGCAGGGTGTATGACTGGTCCCAGCGTCTTCAGTTAACACTCTGTGGCCCGCTCACGTATCAGTACGTGTTTTGGCGCCAGTGTCAGGCGGCCGCTCACGTGTTAATACGTGTTCATCTGGTCTCCGGGTTTGCGCGCCACAGGGGATTTATTTGGGACTATTAGGAGCTGATTCTTTGATCGTGCTCAGGCTAGAAGCTTTACACATTGTTTTGGTGACAGTGGCAGGTGTTTTATGAGAGATAGCACAGTTTTTTTAATACCCAGTAGTTCAGGAGCTGTGTGTGTTTTACTGAATGCTTCTGCCATTCATGCGGTGGCACAGAAAATGGCCCCAAGGCTGGTAAACTTAAAGGGCACCGGCACAAAGTGTTAAGAAACGGGGTCTCAGGAGGCCTGCCTGGCACAGCCCCGGGGCGGGAACCCCAGCGTGGCAGCCGGGGTCCCACCAGGCCCAGCTCGACTCCGCGCAGCGCAGAGGAGGGGAGTGCGCGTGCACGTAGGCGTGGGCGCGCAGACTTCAGGGGAGTGCGCGTGCACGTAGGCGTGGGCGCGCAGACTTCGCAGCCAGCCAGCGTGGTCACGGCCCTGCCCCACGCGCTGCGCGTCCCCGCCCCCAGGCCCCGCCTTCCCCTGGGGGGGCTCCCACGGCCGCAGGGACGCGCGCCCCCGCCCGGTGTGCGCACGCGCTGCCGGCCGAGCCCAGGTTATCAGCAGCTCCCCTTGGGGGCCAGGCGTTAAGCCTGAACTTCAGCCGCCCAAGGGCCGCCCCCCCAGGGCCAAAGGCCAGCCCCGTCTGCGCCCCAGCACCCCCCGCCCCCCCGCGTCGGCTCGCGACCCCCTCGCCCATCACTCCTGCCACAGAGCAGACGAGGGGCGCCCCCACCCCACGGAAGCGCCCAGGGCCCTCAGCGGAGACGCGCCCCCGGGACGCGGCTCCGAGACGAAACCTGGAGGGCCTCCCGGCCGGGCTTCGGGGAACCCTGGAAGTCACCTGCCGCCCGAACCCCGGAGTCCTCAAGTGCAGGCCGGGGCCGCGCGCACCGCCCCTCTCAGGCCCGGCCACGAGCGCGGGAGCCCGCCCGGGCGAGGGGGCACCACCCCAGGGCGCGGAGTCAGAGGGCCCCAGGCCAGGGCCCGGGGGGGTGCGGGGTCGGGGCTCTGGTCAGGGGCGAGGGCCGGGCCCAGGGCGGAGGCCGACGGTCGAGGCCGAGGCGTCTGCGGCCGCCTCAGGTCCCCTCAGGAAAATGCCCGGACGGCCGGGGCCGAAGGAGGTGCCGGGGCCCAGTTACCGGAGCCGTTGGGGCCGATAATGCAGGTGAAGCGCCTGAAGGGGCCGATGACCTGGCGGCCCCGCCACGACTTGAAGTTCTCCACCAGCAGCACCTCCAGACGGCCCATGGCTGCGCCCTCTTCGCCTCAGCCGCGTCCTCGCGCGTCTGGGAAAAGCGCGGGAAGGGCTTCGCGAAGCCTCGCGAGAGGGGAGCGAGCGCTTGGTGCTGCCCCGCCCCCGCCACGCGCCGTTTCTTAGCAACCGGAGTTGTTTACGTCTCCGAGGAAACCCAGCCCGCGCCGCGCTGCCTGGTACGCCAGCCTGCCTGCCGCCTTTTCCCTTTCGGGGGCTTTTATTTTCCTCGCGCGTGTTTTGAAGCCCTGGCAGCCCTGCGAGCCCAGTCATGGCGGTGCAGCCCAAGGACCTGCAGCAGAACTTCAGCCAGACCAAGAGGCGACACGCGGAGCTGTGCAGGCAGCAACGGTTCTTCAACGCCAGGAACAGGATCATAGGGGTGACACCCTCGGCCTGGGGGGGGGGGGGAAGGGAGCCCGCAGCGATTCGAGGGCGAGAGGAGAGGAGACCACCTCCTGGGATGAGACTCGCCCCAGCACTGCACTGCCGAGGGCGCCAGCTCTGCAGTGGAAGGAGTTGCACAGGCTCGTCCCCAGACTGTGCCCCGCACGCACGGAGCCTGTGCCCTTCAGTGCAGGCAGACTGAGTCCAGCGGTGGGGAGGGGGCTTGCCAGGGGCGGCGAAACACGCTGGACTGCGCCTGTCTAAGCTGGGCGGTTTCTGAGGATCCTCTACACTGGGCTGTCTCTGGCTCCCCATTCACTTCCCGCTTGCCGCTGGTGCTCCTATTTTGGCAAACCAGAGCCAGCCAGGGGATGAGAAGGCTTCCCTGAGCTTGAAGAGTTCTTGGCTCAGCCAGGAGAGGCGGGCATTGAAATGGGCTCCTTAAATGCTTGGAATCCATGCTGTTAAGGAGAGGAGCCCAGACTGGGGCTGGGAGAGTGCACTCAGGGAGGGCTTCCCAGAGGAGGTGATGTCTAAGCAAAGTTCTAATTCGAGTATCTGTCAATTAAGAGGATGGGGAGGGAAGTCCTCGGGGAAAGTTAACAGGCCAGAGAACCAACCAGAAACAAAGGCATCGGGGCATGAAAAGCCTGGACCTGGCCTAAGTGCTTGTTCGCGGTAGGGCAAGGGTGAAATAGAGAAGTAGGGTTGTTAACATGGAATAAAAGGATCTGACTCTTCATTCCCCCTCCCCCTGTTTTCCATTCCCAGGGCGACGCCGCAGCCTGGGATGCTCAGGTTCGAGACCAGAAGATAAGAGAAGCAACGGAAAAAGCGAGACATGAAACCTTTGGTCTGTCCAGTGACTGAGAGCTGTGTCTTTGATGAGGCCATGGGAATTTAGAATTCAGCCCTCATTTCTTCGCATATGTAAAAATCTGTACTCCCAATCTGCCTCCTTTCAAAAGTTCATGATTTCTTGGGCTCAATTAACTTGATGTATAGATTCTTCCTCTCTTAAAAGGAAACAGCCATTGAATACCAAGTGGGTTGTAGGAAATATTTTAAGGATAAATGTAATGATTTTCTGTTCGAGACCTTCCCTGGGCAGATGCTCACCCTCGAGGACACAATCTTGGCCGAGCTCACGCCTGCGCGGATTCAGCCTTAGATATGGTTTAGCTAGAATGCTCTAGCTATAGGTGAAGTTTTCAAGTAGAGTTCATTTTTCCCACATCATGTCCAGCAGTTCCAGCTTATTTTTTTAAAGCATCATAAGCATTTTTAACATAGAAAAAAGTAGGGTACAAAATTATGTAAACAATGGGTTATGAATTAAGTTTTAAAAATCATTAAACATATGCTCAGAAAAAGATAAAGAGACGCTGAGTGAAATGCTGGCGGTGGCAGTGTGGGAGTGGGGCAATTATAAGCCAAGTTTATTTTTCATACTGTCTGTGGTTTCTAATCATTTTACCTTTTATTTATTTATTTTTTTAAAGATTTATTTATGCATACAGGAACTGAGGTGCAGGCCAGAGGTGTGAGGCAGCGAGAGGGTTCACCAGAGACAGAGTGGGGAGCAGAATAGGCAGATTGAGGGAAATCCACTGCTGAGGGGAGCAGCGGGAAGACAGGAGAGGTCTGCTGCGTCATGTGGGAAGCTCGCCAGCCGGGCATCGAACTCGCGCTGCAGCCGCCTACAGCTCCACAGCTCTGAGCTTAACCTGTTGTGTCACCAGGGAGGCCCTACCTTTTTATTTTTTAAAAGAGGTTTTTTTAGTGTATTCCTTTATTCTTTATTTTATTTGTAGTTTAAAAACTACGTGACACAGATGTACCTGCTACCAGGTTAGAGGCTGACATTCACCAAGTGTCTTCACCTGTCTTATTGTGGGAATTGTATGTATCAAATTCTTTCCCCCTCATCACTTACCTCTTCCTCCCTTCTCAGAAATATGCATTTTTTTTTAATTGGGGTAGCGCTGGGTTCTAACATCATAGAGGCTTCAGGTGCACAGTGTTGATATTTCATGTGTGCCGTCCAACAATTTCTGCTCGTTGTGGAAAGCACCAGAAGGAATTTCAAAATCAAAATCAAAGGCACAGGTTGCAGGTGCTGCTGTGATCCCAGGCATCACACTCCTCACACAAGAGGGAACCCCTGGGCCGGGGTGTGCCCGGTTCAGTTTTAGGGCATATTGGCAGGCTGCTACCTTACTAGTGTATCACATTGCACTCCCACAAGCAGTGAGTGAGAAATCTTGCGTCCCCCCACCCCACTGATAAATAATCCAGCATTTGAAATATTCTGCCAACCCATTGAGTGTTTCCTGTCTGGGTTGATCAGCTTTTCACAAGTTAATAATCCTTCAGATCTCTTAATGGTGATTTGCCAATAGTTGGGTTGGGTGGTTTATTTGTAAAATTGATTTGTCATTTGCTCTTTGTATATTTGGGATTCTAAGGCCTTTTGGGAGGGCTGTGTTACTTTTACAGCCACTTAAATCATTTTTTTAAGTGGGTTCAGATTTATTTTTGCCTCTGAATCTTAAGCTGATGACTATGCCACGTCTCTTCTAGCTGCTGAGATGAGACAAAATGACAAAACCACATGCATACTGGAAGCCCGGGAGAAGAGGGACAGGCAGAGCCTCTGTAGGGCCCTCTGCGACTTCCAGCAGAACTTTCAGCGACCGGAGATGCGCCGTGAATTTGATCTCTCAGACCCCCTGGCCCTTAAGAAAGATCTTCCAGCCCGGCAGTCAGATAACGATGCTCGGAATACAATCTCGGGGATGCAGAAATTCATGGGCGAGGATTTAAACTTCCTGGAGAGGAAGAGATTCCAAGAAGAACAAAATAGAGAATGGTCCTTGCAACAGCAAAGGGAATGGAAGGATGCCCGAGCTGACCAAAAATGTGCAGGTAAGAAAGCGAAACGGCAAACTGATGCCAGCGGTTTCTTCCATAGCCCACGCCCCTCTTTTTCTCTCGTTTGTCCCATGAGCCCCACTCGTATGCCGTAATGGACACATGGGGAAAGAGACATCTGAGCTGGCATTTCAGGATTTAAACGTTTTCAGTCTCACACCAGTCCTGCAGGAAACTTTTTGGGGAGTCTGTTCTCCGGCTGGGGGTGCAGGTGTAGGTACTGCCCCCAGTGTGTTCACAGACTGCTGGGAAGACAATAAGAAATAATAGGTCCGGGGGGCCTCCCTGGGGGTGCAAGGGGTTAGGTCTCAGCACTATGAAGCTATCCACAGCCGATGCAGCAGGAGTTCGATCCCCAACCAGGGAGCTTCCCACAGGGCGCAGCAGACCTCTCCTGCCTCCCCACTGCTCCCCTCAGCAGTGTGTTTCAGTGGATCCGCCTGTTCTGCTCCCCACTCTGTCTCTGGGGAATCCTCTCGTCCTCCCCACCTCCGGCCTGCACCCCAGCTCTTACATGCATAAATAAATCTTTTTTTTAAAAAAAGAAAGAATAGATCCAGCCAACTTCTGTGCTAAACGTTCCTACAGGGTCTCTACGGGGCGCAGCCTAAGGCCTGTGGCCACATGTCCTCAGCGGGGCTCTCTAGGCCTAAGGCGTGTCCCGGGCAAGGGCTGCGGGGCCTGGAACAGCCTCTGTCCTGGGGGCCATGCATCCAGCCTCACGGCCACTCTGCAGCCGTCATGTGTCATGGTCACCGCGACTCCGCGTGTCCAGGCGTTCTGCAGCGCGCGCCCCCATTGGGTTCTCCCGACCACTTCCTGTGTCAGGACGGCGCCATCCTGCTCTCCCAGCGAGATCCGGAAGGACGAGCAGAGGGGCCGCGACAGGAAGGCACCTGCACTGCAGCCCCTCCTCTCTGGCTGTTTCTTTGCCCTCCTCCCAGGCTTCTCTCCTCGCCAGGAGTGAGTGGCCCAGATCACCGAGCTCCCCTCTGATCCCACCTGCGGACTGTGGCCTGGGCCGCATCTCCAGGGATGCGCTGTCACACACTCCCAGGCTGCGCCTACACCTGCAGCACATGACAGCTGAGGGGCCCCCTTAGTGCCTGTATCCGCCAACCCACAAGCGCTTTTGCATCTTCCTTTGTTTCTTTTATAGTGTCTGATCGTGTTTACCGTCCAGGTCCTTCGCCTTCTTGCTAAGTTTTCTCCCAGGTATTCCAGCCTTTTTGATGCAGTGTAATGAGACTGTTCTGACGTTGCTTTCCTCTAATGGCCCGTCTGCGCCTCGAGGTGCCACAGACGTGGCTGCAGCGATTTCCTGCTTGGTGCAGGCCCCTGCGCGCGGCTTCCCCAGCTGACCTGTCTCCGAGCAGCCTCCTCAAGCACTGGACTAGCCGACACCGAGGTTTCGAGAAAGGGGCGCGTGACCAGGCTCCCTGTCCCTGCCTGGGGAGGCAGGTGGGCAGCTCTCTGCTGCTTTGCTTCCTTCCAGAGGCTCTCTACACCCAGGCGAGGCTACAGTTTGATGACACAGCCAGGCACTTGCAGGCTCTGGACCACGCCACCAGAAAGGCCGTCTGTGCGGCCGTGAAGGAGTTCAATAAGAGCCAGGTACGCCGGGGTGCGGGGTCGGCCGGAGACCTAGCACTCGGCCTCTTCCTGGGGCGCCCGGCCTCCCCAAGTCCCTGCAGCCCATTCACTGGCTTACATGGCAAACCCCCACCCCGCCCCGGGACTCTGCCTGGGCCATCTGTTTACAAAGAGACAGGCCCCTGCTCTTTTTTTTTTTAAGATTTATTTATTTATTTATGCATACCAGCTGGGGTACAGGCCAGAGGCGTGGGGCAGTGAGAGGGTTCACCAGAGACAAAGTGGGGAGCAGAACAGGCAGATTGACTTGAATACACTGCTGAGGGGAGCAGCGGACGAGGCAGGAGAGGTCTCCCGCACCATGTGGGAATCTCCCTGCTCTAGCGTTGAACTTGTGTCACCGCTGCCAACAGCTCCACAGCGCAGCGCTTAACTGCTGCGCCACCGGGGAGGCCTGACCCCTGCTCTTTAGCTCAGCCTGGGCGTGAAAACCGACGAAACCAGCCATGCAAGTGTGTGTGTGTGTGTGTGTGTGTGTGTGTGTGTGTGTGTGTGTGTGTGTGTGTGTGTGTTTGGGGGTGGGGGTTGTGTGTGGGGGGCAGCTCACCTTTCTAAACCTCTGTGAGGACAGTGACACCTGCCTGGGCTGACCCCACCCCGGGCTGCCGAGACCCCTGGTTTTCCTGTACCACCTCTCAGAGGCCCCGGTCCTGAAAACAGCCCCACGGTCGCTCTTTCTTGGGAGCAACTGCTCTAGGCTCCTGCCAAGCAATCGGCAGGGGCTCCTGCTAGCTCCCTCCTCCCTAAATCCGCCCCCTCCTCGCAAATGCCGATGCCCAAGCTGCTTCGAGGTCTAGAGGTTTCCTTTGGCAATGGACCCCCCTCTGGGTTTTCTTTCCAAATGCAATGGCATGTCTGGGGGTCTCCAAAGCAGAGTGTGATGAAGGTGGGGAGACCGGTAGGGAGACTGGTGGGGTTCTGCGCCACACTTGTCACCGCCTCATTTTACCCCCGTGGTGGTGTGTTCTGTGCAGTGTGCGGTGGGCGAGGCCGAGCGAGGGGGAGGCTAGGGGTCAGGGCAGACAAGACTGGCCGCTCCACACACACCACCGTGCTGTCAGCTCCCCCGTCCCCTCATCTGGACGGCACCCCACATCCGTGCCTGGCCCCCACCCCAGCGGGCCTGTCCTTGCTCTGTTAGCGCATTCTTCCCTCGAGGGGTCCGGGTGAGGGGAGACTCGCCAGCCTGTGCCTCCGTCCGGGGCCGGCCGTCCAGCCCTGCATCCTTTGTTTAGGCCACGGAGTCAGCAGAAAGGAGGCGCCAAGAGAAAAAGCAAGAGCAGGAGGACAGCCTGGCGGAGATCTCCAACCTCCTGCACGGGGACCTGCTGTCCGAGGACCCGCAGCAGGCGGTCAGCGCCCTGGGGCCCCACCGCGTGGCCCCCGACCGCTGGAAGGGCATGAGCCGGGGGCAGCTGGAGCAGATCCGCCTGGCTCAGAAGCAGCAAGTCCAGGAGAAGCTGGTGCAGCCACATTTCCCCTAGCTGCCCCCCTGAGTTGGGTTCTAGTTAAGATGGGAGCCCAGTGAACCTGGGGGGGAGTGAGCCTCGGGAAGGCAGCGGGCCGGGGCGGAGCGGCCTCCTGGTGAGGAGGCCATCAGGGAACCGGGAGGTGACGTGAAACACCCCTGAGGAGGGCAGGGAGGAGCTCCGGAGGACAGAGGAGGACAGCAGGCGGGCAGGCTGCAGGGCAAAGGCTGGAGGCGGGACGGCCTAGACCTGTTCGGGGAGGAGCGCGGAGCCTGCATGGAGTGAGGAGGGCAGAGGGGGAGGGTCCAGCCAGGGCACCTGAGACAAGCCGGGATTGGGTCCTGGGGGCAGAGGGGCCGAGTAGGATGCAGATATCTGGGGTCTGGCCTGGCCCCATCCCCAATCCTGAGCCCAGGTGGGGCCGTGCCCTCTGTTCTAGAAGCCACTGGGGTCCCAGGGCTCTGCCAGCTGATGCACCCCAGACACATGGGCCCAGCAGCGGGGCCGAGGCCCCGAGGCCCCTTCAGCCCCAGCCGGCCACTCCGTGCCTCCCAGGGTGGGGAGTGACGGCTGGTGGGGGTGTCCTCTGATTTCCCGTGTCACCTTGCTCATCTCCCTGCCCGCTCAGCCTCAGTTTCTGCATCTGTCCAATGAGAGGCAGTGCTAGGCGATCCCGGGGGGTCTTCTGCCTCTCCTGGGTAGGTGAGTCCGCTTTCGTCTTCCCCAGCGGCTGCAGGAAGAAGAGCGCCAGCGTGACAGGGCCTGGGACCTCCGCACGGTCCAGGGTGCCCGCGAGGCCCTGCTGCTGCAGCGCCAGCAGCAGCGCCAGCAGCGTGAGCTGCGCCGGGCCCTGGACTGCAGCAACCTCAGCCTGGCCCAGGAGCAGCGTCTGCGGTGCGTGCTGGCAGCGGGGCGGGGAGACCTGCCTGTGTGGGAGGGGGCCCGCCGGGCTGGGGGCTGGCTGGGCAGGGCCCAGAGAGCAGTGGCTCCCCAGATCTCTCCCTCCAGCCACACACCCAGGACCCCATCTCACCAGGGGCCCCACAGCGGCAGGGCCTGGGGCCTGGGTACCACCTCCCGGGAAGGAATCCAGACAGAGGGGAGAGGGGCGCAGAGCTAAGCAGCCAGAAATTTAGCGCGTGCAAACCACGGGCCCCCACACCTGCCCGGTGGCAGGGTCCCCTGTGCCCTCATCCTGCGAAACCCTCTCCCTGGGTTTCCCACTCAGGGTCCTCAGCTGGACACTGGTTATGGGTCCTGGTGATGGACGACAGGGAGCCCAGGGTTAAGGGGAGCCTGAGTCGGGAGGCTCCCCAGAGGAGGAGGACGGTGCCGGCTGCCCACAGGGCCCTGGGGGGGTGTCAGGGTGCCGAGACCAAGCCCGGAGTCTCTTCCTCGCGACGGACCCCAAGAGTGGGCTACAGTTCAGCTACAGTTCATGTCAAATGCAGCTCAGTGGAAACTGAAAACACGTGATTTCTTCGCTGCTTTCTCTTTCAAGCTCTTGCTTGACCTCAGAAGGGGCCCGCCAGGACTTTCTCCGGGGGGTCTGTCCATCTTGGTGGGCCTCACGGGTGCCCAGAAGGCCTAGCAGGAGACGGGCTGGTGGAGGTCGGGGAAGCAGCGGCCTTACCTTCCACTCGTGAGCAGTGGCTCTAAGGCACCCCCAGCCCCTCCAGCGCCCGCCCTGGCCCTGGCGTCCACAGGAGGCCCACAGGGCCAGGGCAGTCTGTGGCCGGGAGTTCGGCCGGCACCGGTGGGCCTGGGTCTGTGCTTTCTGAAGGCGGGGTGCCTCGGATCATGCATTCCCTGATGTTTTTCTTTCATTTGTTCTCAGGAAAATGTCTATGAAGGAAGCCTACACAAATCATCACACTGAAGATTATTTCTCACAGTTTAACACAGGAAGCCGGTAGTGACATAGGCTGCCGCCTTCCTGGCCTCTGCATCACGTGTGAGCGCGGGGCCTCGGAAGGCCACGCCGATTAAAAGGAACAAGCCCCGTTTCACGCGTGTCCTGCGACTTCATGGTCCACCGTGGGGTCTCTGTGAGGACCTGAGTTCCTGAGCCACTCAGCCCAGCAGGCGTCTCTGGGGCCACCGGAGTGCCGTGGGCCCAGGGCAAGGACCCGGCGGGAGGGCCCCGCGTGGCTGCTGAGCTCCCCAGACGGGTCTCAGGCCCTGAGAGCGCCTCCTGGGGACACAGCTCCCTGCCCTGAGCCACAGTCACTCCACCCAGCTTCAGCTGAGGAGCCCGGGTACAGGTGTGGTCAGTGACGGGGGCAGTCCCAGAGACTGCCACAGCCCTCTGCCCTCCGGCTACAGGTGTGGGGGGCCCCAGCACGAGTGGCTGCAACAAAGCCACAGCTGGCGCCTGTCCCGGGAGAGCCAGGCGGGGCCCAGGCTGCTCCCGCCCTGGGTCCTGCCAGCCCCAGCTCTGCCCTCATGCTCCCAGGCCCGGGGTGCCTGGACCCGTCTTGTCGGCTCTTCCTTCTTCGAAGGCCAGTGGCAAGTGTCGCCTGACCGCTGGCTGGGCTAGAGCCAGCCTCCCACCAGCCTCCCGCCAGCCTCCCGGGCTCACAGGCCTTCGCTGGCAGATGGGCACCAGAGCCGGGGGCTGGCGGGGCCCGGGGGAGTGGACGGAGTTGGGCTCACTGAGGCGGGGCTCTCCTTCCGCGGCAGGGTCACGGGGACAGGGGACAGGAGGAGAGGCCTCGGGCCTCCTGCTGGGTTGGTGTTGAGTGGGCCTGGGGGCCACCTGGGCTGGAGTGGTGGAGCCGCTTGCGGCCCCGCAGGCCGGCCAGGCCCAGGAGGCCATGGGCTTGACCCCGGACAGCTCGCGGAGAGCGGCGGCTGCGGTGGTTCAGGCCTGTTTGAGTCTCAGAAGGGCCCACACAGGAGAGGGCCCTTCCTCCCGTCCAGACCCACGTGGCTCCCGCACAGCAAAGCTCCGAGCAAACCCTGGGGCGGGCACCGGCAGAGGTGGGGCCCAGGCCACAGCACGAGCCGTGGTGCCTGGCGGGAGCAGGCAGGTGTTCGTCAGCACTTCGCCTCACCAGGTGGGCGCCCCGGCCTCCCAAGACAGCTCCTTCGAATTCTGGGGTCCAGCTAACAGCCATGCGGGGCAGCGGCAGTGCAGGGGTGCACCAGTGTGGCGGCAGGAAGAAGCCAGGAGCAAGTTCTCCAAGGAGCTGCGCAGACGTGTCAAAAGGCGGAGGCCAGCAGCACCATGTCTCCGTGCCAGGAGTCGGAAAGGCTCCCGGCCACCCTGAATTTTGTGCCTTTATCAGCACATTCCAGAAGGCGAGCGGTGCTGGAAATTGCAGGCGCTGCGGCTTCCGGCGCGCCCTCTGCTGGCGACCAGCTGTAAACACGCTCCGCGGGGAGGAAAAACCAACCAGGCTGTATGGAATGACCCGGTCGTACCCTGGAGCTGTGATGGCCATTCTGCGGAGAGGACACGCTGAGGCACTTTAGAGCTTTACCCTCAGCAGGAAGTGTCCGGAGTCCAGGCCTGGGGTCCACTCCTGTCCGCTGAACGGTCATTGTAGTTTCACACACAGACACACGCTCCAGAAGGTTTTTTGTTTTCTATTTTCCCTCCTAACCCTTCATAATGAAAAATTTCAGTCAAACAGGAAAGCGGGAAGAATGGACGGTGTCCACCCAAACACCTACTGCCCTGGCTCTGTGGGCTGCTGGACTTGCTTCACTGCCCATCTCTTCCGGGCTGGCCAGTTGTCCGCTGCGTACAAAGGACACCTCTAAAACAAAAGACACATCTAAAGAACAACTTTGCTGTTATTTTTAACAGCAAAGTTAAAAATAATGGGGTTGAAAAGTCATTTGCATTTGCCCGAATAGCCCAAAAACTGCCTTCATGCGGCGATACACAAGGGTGCTGACAGCACTTTATCGGTCATTGCCAAGACCGGAACCACTGAGACACCGTCGGCAGGCGAACAAGGGGGGCTTCCAATGGGGTGTCCTTGGGCTAAGCAGAGACAGGCTGTGGAGCTATGAGGGGCTCCAAGGAGCCTCAAAGTCTCGCCCAGGAGAGAAACCAGGCTGGGAGGCTGTGTGGTGTGGGCCCTCCTGCCACTCTGGGAAGGCAGAGTTACACGCACCCTACAGAGACGGAGCGGCCCAGGGCTGGGCGCAGGAGGGGTGAGCAAATGCTGCGTGACATCATAAGGAAGATGGCCTCCCTGGACGGGGCCAAGCCCCAGGAATGCAGCCCCCAGCTGGTAGCCCCAGGTGAACTGCCTTAATCACTTTAGGTAACACTAGGGGCCTCCCTGGGGGCGCAGGGGCTGAGTCGCAGCATTACGAAGCTATCGGCAGCCACTGCAGCACGAGTTCGATCCCCGGCCAGGGAGCTTCCCATAGGGCACAGCAGACCTCCCCTGTCTCCCCACTGCCCCCTCAGCAGTGGATTTCAGTGGATCCGCCTGTCCTGCTCCCCACTCTGTTTCTGGGGAATCCTCTCACCCCCCCCCCCATATCTCTGGCCTGCAGCCCAGCTCTTGTGTGCATAAATAAATCTTAAAAAAAAACAACAACACTTTAGGTAACACTAGCTCATTGGTATTGACCAATCACGTCAGCTGTGACGTGGCTGACAAAGTGCGCCATGGGGGGGCAGGGTGCAGGCAGCACTATTTCCTGCTCCTTTTTCTTGCAAACCTACCTAAAAGTTTACTGATTTAAAAAAAGTCTGTCAACTATCTAGGACAGGAAAGATAAAGACAATTGTCTTTGTCCTGAGTTCAGAATAGGGGCAAACGGGAAAGCAGAGGAGGAGCCAGATCCTGAATCTCTTCACCATCCTTCCCCGGGCCCTTCCCCAGACCCTTCCCGCGGCATCGGCGGCACCTGGCCTCATGGCTGTTCAGCCTGAGTGATGTTTCCAGCTCAGCGTCGTCAGGCTCCGTAGTCACAGCGTGGAGTCCACGCAGAATAGTGTCCTTCAACAGGGCCTCCCTGGTGGCACAGCGGTTAGATGCTGCGCTGTGGAGCTGTCGGCAGCAGCAATATGAGTTCGACGCCCGGCCGGGGAGATTCCCACATGGCGCGGCAGACCTCTCCTGCCTCGCCCGCTGCTCCCCGCAGCAGTGTGTTTCTGTCGCTCTGCCTTTCTGCTCCCCACTCTATCTCTGGTGAGCTCTCTCGCCGCCCCACGCCTCTGGCCTGTACCCCAGCTTGTATGCATAAATAAATAAAATTATTTAAAAAAAAATAGTGTCCTTGCAGATCAGTGGGCCTCCCAGAGCCGCACCCTCTTCTCTGGGTCATACAGACGGGCCACGGAGAAGAGCCGGGGGCCCCAGTGCTGAGTGGTGTGGGGGAGGGCAAGCCGCCTCTCCCCAACGGGGCTCCTGTTTCCTCCCCTGCTCTTTGTCCCTGTGAGGTGTCTTCTGTCCTGGGCAGCTGGCCTTACTTAGCAAACATGCTTGTGGAAGAAGGACAGGCTTATCAGTCACGCTTTTTTGTTTTTATCTTCTGCCTGCATCTAGTAGGGCTCACGGCTCCCCAGGAGCCGGCCTGCCCCAGCACATTCCATTCTGGGGCCTGGGGGATTCTGAGCCAGATCACTACCCCCACTTGCCACGTGGAGACTCCCAGCTCCAGTGGGATGGGCGACATGGCAGGCTGAGGACCCTAAATAGCTGCCTGCTCCCCTCAGCCAGAGCCTGGAGAAATCACAGGCGCTGCCTGTGCCTTGCTGAGCTCACAGGATGGCGTCTGAAGCCCTGGAATGTTCCACAAGAAGGTCCTAGAACTGAAACCAGAATGGGAACCGGTAACCAGAGGCAGAAGCTGGGGCTGCAAGAAGCCAGAACTTGGGGCACAAAGGGGGACGATGAGAGGCCCTCCTCAAGGGGCGCACAAGATGGGGAGCTCGGTGCTAACGTCGCATCTCAGAAGGCGGCTACAGCCCTCACAAAAGGGCAGGACAGAGACTCTGGAGTCTGAGGATAATGGCGGTGATTGCGGAGCAGCCCCCGCAGGCCAGTCGGCTCATGGTCGATTCTTGCAGAAGAGAAGAGAACTTCGGAGCCTTTAACACCGAATCAGGGAACCAACCAGGGGCAGGGAAACACAACTGAGCCCCAGGCTCGGCGCCATGCCACCCTCCTGAATGCCAGAGCTGAGACGCCCCTTCTACCGCGTGCTCTCGGCCCAGGTGTCCACAGCCACAGGTGTGTGCGCCGGTGCCCGCGCCGCTCAGCCCGGGGTGCCCAGGCAGGTAACACAACCGAGGAGGGTGCAAGACCGCATGCGCCGCTGCAGAGACTGGCTCAGGAAGGCAGGAAAAGGCCTGACTTAATTCCATTTCCCTGCAGGTATGCTGACGAAAGTGGCGGCAGTAAGGATGGAAATGGAGGTGCCACTGGAGGTGAGGGCGGGGCTGCTGATGATCGTGGTCGCAGAGAATTCACCCCCATGTGCTCACTCTTAGAAGGCCAGAATTGCAACTCATTCAAAGGGAAATCCCCAGTAGAAAAATTTAAGTGATTTCAGATTTGTTTTGCCTGTGGGGTAGCCATGCGGTGCCTAATAGAAGCTAGCACAAATAGTCTCCGGGAGAAGCCCATCCTTTAAGCACGCCCCAGGTTCAATTCCACCAAAGAGGAGCCCACACAGCGCAGGGAACACATAAGGAGCCTCCATGAGTCAAAATCAGCACATAGTTCGGCTCTGGAGACCTTGCTCTCCCTGAAGCTCGGGGCTCAGAGCTCTGCAGTGTGGGCGTGCGGAAAGGGCGTGTTCCGCTGCACCAGCAGGGTTTGGTCTCTCCTCGACACAACAGGAAACCGGACAAAGCATCTGCCTTCTGACAATGGACAGGTCACACAGGACTGATGTGAGAGAACGACCTGAGGGCTGCACAATGCTGCTTCTCGGGCCCTGCTCCACCGGGCAGATGGGCTGGGGCCGCTCACCAATCCCAGCTGAGGAGGGAGGAAGCTGCCGCTTGTGCAGCAGAGTAACCATGCAGCTGGTGACCACCAGAGGGATGGAGGAAGAAAGCGTGCTGTGCCCACCATGGAATATTATACAGCCACGAAGAGGAGTTAAGTGCCAACACCTGCTGCCACATGGCTGGCCCTTGAAGACATTGCACTAAGTGACAGAGGCAGACACAAAGGGCCATTTAATGTGATTCTTCTCTAGGAAGCTTGCAGAATAGGCGAGTCCATGGAGGCAGGAAGCAGATCTGAATCCTACCAGGATGAAAAGGCTCAGGGCTTGTTTTGCAACTGCCAGTTCCAGCAATTTGAAGGAGAATTTTAGAGCCCTTGGCATCATTTTTATAGGTTTTAATGGTGCAGGGAAAACCAGCCAGCAGGAGACAGCGAAGCGAGCCCCTTCCCCAGGGTGACACCCCCCTTTTATCTCCTCCCATCCGGGGTTCAGGTGTGCACACGTGCACATGCACACACACCCAGCTCAGGTGTCCACAGTCAGGCGCGAGTGCCCACGCCCACACCCTCCACGTGAACAAGATTAGGGCCGAAGGTGATGGCCGCTGAGGCTGGTGGCATAAAAAACCCAACCGACTTCATCTACCCTACACGCTTCTCTCTGGAGTGATGAAAATGTTTTGAAATCACAGAGCAGTGATGTTGCCTGGCTCTGGGAATAAATTAAAATCCACAGACTCATACTCTTAAAAAGGCGGAGATCGAGGTAGATGATTATCTTCATATCTTAAAGCCCACAGGAAGCCAAAATGCCGTCACTAAGGTGGCCACAGCACGTGGGACTTTAATGCGCCACGAGGTGGGGGGTTGTGCCTCCAAAGTTAACTGTGTTACCTGGTGGTGCTTCAAGATAAATGGAAGCAGAGGGCTGCAAAGACGGCATCTGCGGAAGTGCTCGGAGCGTCTTTATCCACAACGGTCTCCCACTGGGATCACCCAGAATGTTGATCCACAGGTGATCAGACAAACAAGTGTTGGTCTTACCACTCACCTATGGGGAGTAGCAAACTGTGCCTATACCACAGATGGCTGAATCGGGAGCACTGTCCCCGACCTCAAAGGGATCACAGGTTCAACTCTCTATACGTGAAATTCTACAACCTGCAAACCATTCTTTCCGTGTTGGCCTGGGGTGGCCTGCAGGAGGGCACAAGGAGCTTTTATTGGTGTGATGGAACAGAAAAAAACAAGGACTCTCCCATCCCCTCATGACCTAACTCACCTACTACCAGCCAGGTGTGGCGGGAGTGGGGCCACCTGTGCCATAACCTCCAGCAGGTGGCGCTGCTGTTGCTTCGGCCCCACAACTGCCAGCCTGGAGCTCCGGCCTCCTCCTTTCCAGGCACCTCTGGTCTCTCTGGGCAGGTAGCCCAGGCTGGCGTGGGGTTGGCATGGCCTCCTCAGAGCGTGGGGGCAGTGAGGTAACCGACCCCCACGCCTCTCGCCGGGCCACAGAAAGAGCCTGTGGGGAGCACGGAGCAGGGGCCTCTGACGGCATCTTCCTAAGCGGCGCCCTTGGCCCGTGAGTAACGTGCTGCTTGGTGTGAAGACCTCGATGAAAAGCAGCTGGGAGAGGCTGCGCGCGAGCGCTCCGGGAGACAGTGGCTGCTGGGTGGCCTCGCTTCTCGCCCCCAGCCTGGGCAGCACCTCCCCGGTCCGGCCTGCCAAGGTCCAGGACGCCCGCTGAGCCCTCACCACCCCCTGCCCAGAGCTGGCAGGGCTGTCTTGCCCGCCCGGCACCTGGCACTTCTGCCTTCAGTCAGTTTTGCCAAACAAAGGCTGCACAGGGAGCCCCGGTTCATCCCTAGCACTGGCCACGGCCCCAGGGGAACATGGGCGGAGAGGGCAGCTGGCAGGTCTGCGCTTTATGGGCCTTTTCTTTTTGCCAGATGTTCTACAAAGCTTTCCTAACATGCTGGTCCTAGCAGTGCCAGAGCGTCTCCTGCTCTGCTGCCCACAGCTGTAGGGACTGGAACCCCCAGAGCCCACCTCCTCCAGGCAGCTAAGCTGTGTGTGCACCACCCCCACGAGGCTCCTCTGGGGTCTGGGGTCAGAAGTGTTGAGTCTTACTGTGAGGACAGGACGGGCAACCATCTGGGCCTCTTGGGGTCGAGACGGGAGCCCACCGGTCACCAGTGAGCCCGGCCCCAGGGGCTTTGTCCTCCCTGCCCACGTGCGAGTGGTCCAGAGCAGCCTTGTGGCCCCGGGTCCATGTCAGAGCCCAGTTCCTGGCAGAACCAGGACCCGGGAGTCTGATTAAAGTGCTGGTCCTTTCGAAGGCGGAGTCCACACGTCACCCCACGCCATCCACTGGGCAGGGGACAGGGGCGTGGCTCAGTGTCACTCCTGGCAGGGGCGGTGGCTCCGAGCAGGAATAAACAGGCCAGCTGAGGCAGCACAAAGCTGTCGGCACGTGTGCCACGTGATCCAGCCCCCGCCTCTGTGACGAGTCCTTGCTGGTTTTATTTCCCAGAGGAGGACCAGGGACTTAGAGAGAAGGGCTGTTTTTCCAAGACCCTGGAGCCAGTTGCACGTGGAACCAGGTCCCAGCCACTCCGACGGAGGGCTGGAGGTGCTGGCCTGGGGCCCTGGGGAGGTTGGACTCGGGGCGGTTCTGCCCTGGGCTGCAGGCGCAGCACCAAAGACTGACCTGGTCACCCCACGAGGGCATCTGCAGTCAGAACCCCTGGGCCCAAACAGAACACCCCAAGCCCGCCCCTCCAAAGCCTGCTCCGTCTCAGTCGAGAGTGACCCCAGGCTTTCAACTGCACAGGCCAAAAAGTGCCAAAAAGACTAAGATGCATCAGAAAGCCCAACCACACCTCGCCACTCCTTCCTCAAGCCGCTCAGGCCAAGCGTCCGTGTCCACCAGCCCCGGGAAGGCTGCAGCAGCCGGGAGAGAGCCTGGGGCGTGAGGCAGACCCCTCCCAGGCTAAGGGGCAGCCGGCGCGAAGGCCAGGCCGAGGAGGGTGGTGTCGGGGCCGGAGGAGGCTGGGGTGCTGGGGTGGGGCTGGTGCGGAGGGGCGGCAGGGGCGGGAGGGCCAGGAGGCCTTGGGAGGGGCTTTGCATTCCACTTCGGGTCCCACTGGTGCCTTTGAAGGAGGGAGATGAAGAAGCCGCGTCTCCCCTCCCATTTCACGGGCCCCTTCCTGCCCTCCACGGCCTTCTCAGGCACCCAGAAGCCAGTGAAGACGCCCATGTTGCTCCCATTTGGCTGAGAGATGAGTAAACTGAGGCCAGATGGGAGCCCTGCCCGACACCCAGCAGGGCTGCAGAGCCGGGGCAATCCCGGTGCCCACACCGGGCCCCACTGTCCGTGGTCAGCTGGGCACGAGCCTCCTTCCCTGGCCGGGAGATGGGCGGGTCAGGGCAATGGACACGCCGAGCAAGGCCACAGGCCCCGACGAGGCAGACGTGGCCAAGAGACGGGCTCTGGCGCTCACCTCGCAGCCGTCAGCACCGGGCGACTTGAGGCTGTTTGGGGGCGCCCAGTCTCCTACCTCGGGCAAGCTGCAGGCTGGGCCCAGTGGCTGGGGCTGGGAGCTGGCGGCCCCCGAGGCCTCAAGCCGGAGACGAGAGGCTTCCCCGTGAGGTCGGCGGGCCCTGGGGTGGGCACTGGAGCCAGCCTCCCGAGCCTCTCAGGACCCCTTTGTCACCTCGCCAGGGCGCCCCGAGCCCCGTCTGGCACTGCCGCAATTTCCCTGGCCTGAAGGGTCGTGAGGGGTCCCAGGGAGCCGTGCCCTCAGCCTGGGGGCGGGGCCCGCGGGGCAGACGGGAGCAGGCTGGCGTCCCCCGCGCGTCCTGCTGTCCCGTCGGACAAGTGGCTCTGCCTGCGTGAGGCTCACTTTCCCCAGGTGTGACGTGGGCCACGCCACGGACCGGCGGCTCCGGCAGCCCCGAGGCGGGGCGGGGGCCTGTACCGCCCCGCTGCCTGACTGCAGGACCTCAGGAGCACCCAGCAACTGGGGTGGGGTCACCTTTCATGTGATCCCCGCCTCTCCGGCCTCGTGTCCTGGGCCAGCCCCCCGCGTGTCCGCTGCCGTGCCCACATCTACAGACCGCAGAAATGAGCGTCGCCTGCCCAGGGCTGACGGGGAAGGGATCCAGGGAGTCGTTCGAGGGCTGGGCCCCTGGGTTGCGGGCCCCCGGGGTCAGTGCTGGCTGTGTGGAGGCCGCGGCCACCCTGCCTGCCAGTGAGGGTCACCCTTCCCTGCCACTTCCCAGGCCCTCCGTCGGCTGCTGGGGGACGGAGCTCTCGGTCAGCTCCCTGTAAAGCGCTGCCCAGTGTAAGGGGCCCGGGGCCTTTGAAGGAAGGTCAGATGAGAAAACCCAGCGGACTCGCAGCTGCCTTCAGCTGTTGTCAATCAACAAACCCTCAGGGAGTTGGACCTCGTGCCTGGGGGGACCCTGGGGGACATACCCAGCGCTTGGGGACATACTCAGCACTTGTCCGTAAGGAAGTCCCAGGGGAGGCCCTGGAGCCTCCCGGGCTGAAAGTTCAGAGGAACCACCTGAAATCTGCTTCCTTCCTCCAGGGAGGCTCCGGAAAGCGGCCGCGGAGGAGTTACCCGGCAGCCTGCCTTGGAGCCGGCAGCGTCTGGGAGTTGCTGCAATCCCTTAGATTATCTTGTTTTCTCCCTTCGAGGCAGCCAAGATTTTAATCCTGCATCCCTGTGAGTATCTTTTGATAATGAAAACCAAATGTTGTTGGTGGAATGACTGGAAATCACACGGAGACTCAGAATGTGGGGTTTAGGCTCCCTCTTGGGAGGCAGAGCAGCAAACACACAGAGCCTCCCCTCTAAATCTAAATCTCGGCGTGTTGCGACACTAGCTCTGGTCTCCACAGCCTCAGGGGCGCGGCTGCAGCCCTGGGGAGGACCGCCTCGGCAGTGGGTACCCCGTAGCCCAATTAAACCTCCAGCCCCCACTTCTCTGGGTTCCTGCCCCCCAACTAGACACCCCACCTGCAGGTCCCCAGGCACCTACCTGAAACTCAACATGTCCAAACGGAGCTCTCCATCTCCCCAAACCTGCTCCCTATCTGTGAATTCCTCCGTATAAGGCTCCACCTGGCCTGGGCAGGGAATCTGGGGCCCACCCCAGGCCCCCTCCACCGCCCAGCCGCCTCACACCCCTGCAGGGCTAGTCCCCCACCCCCTCCTCCCCACCCCATCCTGTTCGGTGTGCTCCCCCATGGCTGGGCGACCTTCTCTCTCTGCCCCCGTCCCGTCCCACTCCCAGGCCAGCAGTCCCTGGGACACCTAGGCCCACCCAGCCGTGGTCTCTGAGAGCTACACAGGGGCCTGCCCCATCAGTTTCTCCACGTGAATGAAGCAGCTTCCCTGAAATGTGTAAAAAGGAAAAAACAAAAGACACCAGAAACTCACCTAGGATTACTACCGGGGAGACCTTCCAGGAACCGCCCTAGGACCTAGGGTGGGCTGTGCCCCTTCCTCCTGTCCCCCAATCCCGGGAGAGGCGCCCACAGCCTGGTAGAGGGACCCTGACCCTGTGCCGGATATGGAGGTGACCCGGCGCAGTCCCAGCCTCCACGCCCCTCGGGGTGACTGAAGCAAAGTTTCCAGGAGGAGAGGCCGGAGAGGGGCAGCGCCAGCTTGAGGGGGGGCCCTGAGTCTCCCGGAGGGTGGGCGATGGCTGCCGGCTGGGTGGGCAGAGTTTTGGCCACAACATGCGCAGGAGGGCTTTGCTGGGCGTCAGGCCCATAAGGCAGGCCCCAAGCTCCCCGCCCCCTTTCCAAACCATAACAGCCTTTCACATGGGCTTTTGCGCTTGGGAATCACAGTGGGGGACAAAGACCCCCCTGGACCGCCCCCCTCCCCCCCCCCCACTGGCTACTTGGGCCTGGGCCAGAGTCTGCACGCAGGAGGCAGCCCGCACAGCCTCAGGGGCTCGCTGATGAATAGCAGACTTGATGCATCCGCTTCATTTGGCTTTGTTCTTAGCAGGCAGCCGGGAAAGAGATATTGGTGGTGGAGGCACAGTCCCAGCCCCCTGAAATAGCTCACTTGTCAGTCTGCTCAGAGGCACCCAAGGGGCAAAGGGCGTGGATTTTGTCGACTTGGTGAGGTCTCTCAAATAATAGCTAATCTCAAGAGAACAGCCAGCACCTCTTGGTCTCTCCTTGGCCTGAGTGTCGCCTTGGACCCTCCCATAATCCCCACGATGCTGTGAGTTCCCCCCCGGGATACACCCGTTTGCAGATGAGGAGGGCAGGCCCCAGTCAGCTAGGCCTCTGCCTGAGCTGGCACAGGCTGGCGCTCCAGAAGGCACACCCTAGACGAGATTTTGACCTTTGCACCTGTCACAGGGCCCTGCAGACAACTGAGTCCACACCCCTCTGGCCTGGTGGGCCCCTGGGCACAGCAGTGGCCAGGGGCAGGCAGGCCCCCGGGGGCTGAGATGCTCTGAGAGTAACTAGGTGTGTGATCAGGCCTTAGGCGGCTTCTGCTGCGACTCTGCTCCCCACTCCTAGGCCTGGCCCTCCCACTCCCGTGGAACCCCTTTCAGATTCCAAGGCAAGGCCCTTGACAGCTGAAAGTTGATATGGGGCGGGGGGGACCCCTCACACTTCATTCATTTGATACGAGTGGTCCCACCAGTCCTCTCCCAGCCGAGCCGGTCCCAGCCCTGTCCAAAGGTCCTGCCGAGTCATGATAAAGGATTCTGGTTTTGCTTTGGGGTTTCTGGCCAAAGTTGGCTCAGATCGGGCTTTTGCACCCCTGGATGGTCTGGCTTGGGCTCTGGACAAGGGTGGGGATAGGGCGGACGGCGGGGGGCCTGGAGCCGGGAAGCCGGGCTCACAACCCCGCGCCCAGCCTCCCCACCAAGCACTGCCCCCGCTGCGGGGCGCACACTAATTGGTCCAGCATGGCCTTGTGATGGTTGATGTCGAAATCAGAACAAAAGAATTCGGTGGGGGAAGCCTCCGACAGACCACAGGGCCCACAACCTGTTCCCAATTAGGGGCTGGGTGGGGGCTGGGCCTTGCTCTTGTTTTCCGAGCTCTCCAACCCAAGTCTGCCTCGAGGGGTCTTTCTGGAGCCCTGCTCCTCGGCTCCCTTTAAAGACGCAGCTGCGCAGTGAGAAAGTGGGCCTCCGGGGCCGCTAATTCCCCGTTTTCCCAGAAGAGTCAGGCCTCCTCCCTCCTCGCGGGACCTGCTGGACACCCCAGCTGGACGATTCCAGACGCCTGGCCACCTTGATTCAAGAATGAGCTGGGTGGAAAATTCGGGAAGAAGAATTTTCTTCCAGCTTGGGCACCTCTTTTGGCTTTTACAAAAATACCCTCAGCTAAATTTAGGCAGCACTATTCACAGGTCTCTCTGGCTCCCTTCCTCCCCCTCAAGAATGTTTCTCAGTTTGTTTTTGTCATTTAATATTTTTTCCTACCACCTGGGGAAATCGTCAAGGGCTCCCATCGAGAATCTGCTTTTCCGTCCTGGCTCGTTAAATACAGCCCGCGAGTCGTGGCCTCTGACGCACTTGAGGTGTCAGAGGGGGGCATTCCTGCAGGTCCTCCTCTCCAGGCCAGAGCGCCCCGTCTTTCTGGGGCGCCCCCCCCAAGCCCCTAATTGGGAACAGGTTGTCAGGCCCTGTGGTCTGACAGTGGCTTCTCCCACCGAATTCTTTTGTTCTGATTTCAACATCGGCCGTCCCAAGCCTGGTCTCTCTGGCTCCCCCAGGGCCTGGCGCGGCCGGATTCCCAGCCCACCTAGCTGGCTTCGGCTCCTGGGGGGCCACGCGGTGGGAGCTGCTAGCATGTGCTGTAGATGAAAAGACCCAGCCGGGGGTTTGGCCACAGCCCTGGGGTGGGGGCACCCATGCACCTCCAGTTTATGAGACGTAAATGCTGAGCTGACCTCGCCGCTCAGCTTCGAGTGGTAGACACACGCTCAGACAGTCTCCTCTGAGTGTCTGCAGATTTGACTTGAAGGAGGAATGCGGGGGTGTCCGCCCGCGCAGGAAGTGGTTCCAGCGGAGGGGCCCTGGCCAGGGGGCCCCCCCACTGAACAGCAGCCTGAGGGAGCTGCTTAGCTCCCGGTCCTCACCCAATTGGAGGCAGCAGTGGCGCCCCCTTTGCTGCTCCCTGGGGGGCCCCAGGACTTGGGGTGTGAGCTAAGAAAAGTCCTCTCCCCTCAGCTAACAGGGAAAGGCTCTCCGAGACGTGCGACCCCTCACCCAGGCCGGCAGCTGCACCAGCTTGAGGCTTCCAGGCCGCTGTCCACCCTGGCTTGGGCCTATGCAGGGCGCAGGGTTGCGCTGCTGGGCCTGACCCCTCTGTAGGGGCGTCGGCCATCACCCGCTGTGTTTTCCAGAACCCAGCAGCCAGCTGCGGTGACGTCCTGACAAGCAGCAGCAGTGGTGACTGGGCAGGCCATACCCCCTGGGGCGCGCTCCTTGGCTCTGGGTGACCGTCTCCTCCCTGGTCTTCCCAGGGTCTCCCTGGTCAACCTGCTCTTCTCACGAGGACGCCGGTCATGTCGGGTCAGGCTGAGGCCCCCGCTATGGACTGATGACCTCCAACAGCCATATCTCCAGCTACAGTCACATGGGGAGGTGCTGGGGGTCACGACCTTGAGACCTGGGTTTTGGGGAGACTTCTGTCTACAGCAGCAGGCATGCAGCTCTGCACAGGCCGAGCCTCCAGAACCCCAGTGACACCCAAGGAGTGGACGCAAGTGTCCAGGCTCAGAGGGGAAGGCTGGAGCGGTGGTTTCGGGCGTGGGTGACAAGGAGCTGGGGGCTGGGACCCCAAGAGAGGAGGGCTGGGGCTTGGGGGATGAAGCATGAAGCAGCCCAACCCGGGGAGGGGGTGCGTGAGGGAAGCAGCAAGCAGCGCAGGAGGAGAAGCAGGGACAGCAGAGGCAGAGGGGGCCCCGCCTGGGGCCTGGGACCCCAGAAAGACCAGGGAGAAGAGGGCCTGAGGCCCCAGGTAGAACAGCAGGAGGGCTTGGGGGGTCTTTCTCCCTGCCACTCCCATTTTGTGGTTGACAACTTGCGCACGGGCTTGGTCTTACTTTTATTCAAGTCCCCAGCACTCAACCCAGGAATGGAATAAAAATTGAAATATAGAAATTTTCATTTCTGGCTGTCCTTAAGCAGGTGTGAAGATCTGGTTTTGTAAAGCCAGCCTGCTTTCTGGAAGTTAAAGGGGACAAATGTGTCCTTTGACTGAAAGAGCCTCACACTTGCCCTAGGCTCCCTGGGGCAGTGCAAAGGTATGAACAAAACACCCAGCAGGGGTTGAGTCTCAGTGCTATGGAGCTATCGCAGCCACCAGGGTCTGAGTTCGATCCTGGCCAGGGAGCTTCCCACAGGGCACAGCAGACCCCTCCTGTCTCCCCGCTGCCCCCTCAGCAGTGTATTTCAGTGGATTCACCTGTTCCGCTCCCGACTCTGTCTCTGGGGAATCCTCTCACCCCCCACACCTCTGGCCTGCACCCCAGTGCTTGTATGCATAAATAAATAAATAAATCTTCAAACAAAAAGCCCCCAAAACACCCAGGGGCGCCCTTCTACTTGAGAGGCACCCTGCTGTGCTCGGCCCCTTTGTTTGGCCTCTAAGAGTTGATTGGTCAAGCTGAGTGATGCTTTCCAGAAGCCTCCATCCCCTCCAGCCTGGAGTCCAGCTGGCCAGCTGGGCCCCCGCGATGGGCCTCTCTTTCAGTCCAGCCTCCGCGCAGCCAGACAGCCCTCCCTGGCCGGCGCCCCTGCCTCGCTCAGCTGCGCGGCGGCGGCCTTGCTCCCTGCTGGACAGGAAGGCTGGGCAGAGGGCCCCGCTCCGCCCTCTGCAGCCGTGTGCCCCTGGGCTTGCTGACCCCTCCAAAGCAAAGACAGGAGGTCAAGGACCCCCATCGGGTTAGCAGGACGCGCCCCAGGCAAGAAGGGCATGTTCAGTATGCACCCACAGCCACCCGCCCAGTTCCCAGGGGCTGGCGCAGCCCCAGCCCCAGGCTGACAGCCCACTGCTTGGCAGCCCAGGCCTGCTCCTGCCCTGCTGCCCCCTGGAATGCATCACACATTGCCGTGGATCCACAGAGAGCGTCCTTCTTTTAGAGTAAATCTCTTCCTTGGATTCTGACACTTGAGCAAATCAGTGGGACGCCTACGTTAGACTTTTTGAACCCTTGGTTTCAAAATAATTGAAAGGAAGTTGCAAACATAGCACAGAGAGACTTCTGGAAAGATGAAGGAGTGGATGTACTTTCTCCCTGTTCACCCCACTCAGTGCAATTAAAAACTCTGAGTATTTTGTATAGAACAAATACAGGAAGATATTCAAGGTGGTGGTGGGGACCAGCACCTGCGGACCCAGGATTTGGGGCTGGGATCCCTGAGCTTTCTTTTCCTTGTGTCTTCTAGACCTGGAGATGAAGAAGCAGCATCTGGAAATGCAAAAAGAATCAGATAAAAAGAAAAAAACCCCACAAAATCTGCTCTCTGGCCAGAAGGCTAGGACAGGGCAGTCTACACACAGAACTCCGACCTGGAAAAGAATCAGACAAAATTCAGCTCCATGATAAAAACTCTCAGAAAATAGGAATAGAAGGAAACAGCCTCAGACTGACGACGAACATTTACAGGACGCAGGTCGCTGACCTTGTCTGACTAGTGGGAGGTGACTGCTTTCCCCCCAATACCTGGAATGAGGCAAGGAAGCCTTTTGTCACCACTCTGATTCAGAACAGTGCTGGAAGGGGCCTCCCTGGGGGCACAAGGGCCAGTCTCAGCACTATGAGTCTACCCAGAGCCACTGCAGCACGAGTTCGATCCCCAGCCAGGGAGCTTCCCACAGGGCGCTCCCCCTCCTGTCTCCCTGCTGTTCCCCTCAACAGTGTGTTTCAGTGGATCCACTTGTTCTGCTCCCCGCTCTGTCTCTCGTGAATCCTATCACCCCCTACACCTCTGGCCTACACCCCAGCTCTTGCGCGCATAAATAAATAAATCTTAAAAAATAAAAAGATTCAATTCCTGTCTTGGTTGGCATTCGGTGGTGACAGGTGGCCCCAACTCCAGTCTTCCGGTCACAAGTTCAGGCCCAGTCCGGGGTTTTGCTGGCCGCGTGCAGTGTCTGGGCCCTTCTGGCAGGTCGGTCACAAGTGCAGAGGTGGGGGCCTCCCCGGTGACGCAGCGGTTAAGCGCTGCGCTGTGGAGTTGTCGGCAGCGGCTATGCGAGTTCGACGCCCGGCCGGGGAGAATCCCACATGGTGGGGCAGACCTCTCCTGCCTCACCCGCTGCTCCCCTCACAGTGTATTTCTGATCTGCCTGTTCTGCTCCCCACTCTGTCTCTGGTGAACCCTCTCGCCACCCCATGCCTCTGGCCTGTACCCCAGCTTGTATGCATAAATAAAATAAAAATCTTAAAAAAAAAAAAAAAGAACAAGTGCAGAGGTGGAACTCTCTAGACTGTCTCTGTGGCTTCACTCTGTGCCCCGTCCCCTGTGAGGGTTTGGGGAACAGATTCACTGTGGCTACCAGTTCTGGACGGCCAGCCCCATTCTCCCTGTGTCCTTCCTCTGTGAGTTTCTTCTTGGTGGTCAGTCAGCAGGCCTGTGTGTCTGTCCTGGGCTGGCAGGGGCCTGGTGCCCAGGGATGGAGCAGACACAGCCTGCCCTGGAAGTCGGGCCTGCGCGCCGTCAGAAACCCTGGAAGGGAACCCAGGGAAATGAACTCATGCTGTTTCTAAAGCCAGAAAATGTATGATCCAGTTTGGAAATAGTTCAAAATCATCAAAATGAAAAACCACAGGATTGTCCCTGAGAGGCACAAGCTCAGTCCTGGGGTGCAGGGGTGAATGCACCCCCTCCCGGGGCCTGGCTCTTCTCCAAGCACACCTGCCCTGTGCCCTCCACCTCGGGCGTCTGGAAGGCGAGGCAAAGCTGGTCCTGTGAGGCAGAGGGTCTTACCTCTGGCCTCGTTTTAACTCTTGGTGGTGACATTAGCAGAACAACTTTGGGGATCAGTCCTGAAGTCTCACAGATTCTGTGGAACGGGAGCAAGCTCTTCCTTGTCTCCCAAGTAGATGTGCCTTTCTGGGCTGTTTCATTTTCCATGAAAGTTTTTTTTTAAAGATTTATTTATTTATGCAAACAAGCTGAGGTATAGGCCAGAGGCATGGGGCAGTGAGAGGGTTCACCAGAGACAGAGGGGGGAGCAGAACAGGCAGATGGACAGAAACACACTGCTGAGGGGAGCAGCGGGCAAGGCAGGAGAGGTCTGCCACGCCATGTGGGAATCTCCCTGGCCGGGCGTTGAACTCGTTTTGCTGCTGCCGACAGCTCAACAGTGTAGCGCCTAACTGCTGCGCCACCAGGGAGGCCCTCCACAAAAGTTTAAAAAATAGAGTTTGAATTTCCCCTGGCTTTAGCATGAAGTCACGAGGCCTGAGAGTTGTCCACAGATGCTCTTTCTAGAACACGAGTGTGTGTGTGGGAGGCGATTTCTTGGCATCGTTTTGTGTACAGAAAAGAGTGGGTCCCTTAAAACCTGTCACAGAAATTGCGTAGTTCCCTAGCGAAGGTCTCAGGTTGGATATGGGGGTTCAGTCTGTGCGGGCAGTTTGTGGTCTGCACACTTTGGTTTGCTTTTTCAGTGTGGCCTGTCTCCCCACTCTCAGTCTCTCTTGTGCAGACTGAAGGCTGGGGTTTGAGATTAGGGAGATTAGGACCGAGTGTTGAGATTATATACCTCCAAATTTTGCCATGCATTTTGGACCTTTTCGGTTCCAATGTTCTTTTCTGCCAATAATGACCACATGCTGAGAGCAGAGCAGGTTGTTAAAATCGCTCGCCAAGCAGACTTGTAAAGCTACCCCATGAGGGCTCCCCTCCCAGGAGGGGGGCAGATGCGGCCTGCAGCACACTGGCTGGAAAGCAACTCACCAGGTGGGTCCCCAATCGTTTCTCATCAACCATCCCCAAAGAGCACGATCCTGAGTCCGCAGGAAAGACCAATCTGGAGGTTGTCAGATTGCCTCAGGGCCCCCCCCCCCCAATGCCAGGATCGAATCCAACCAGGGGGGCCTCTGTGCTCCCACACCATTTCGCTGCCTTTCCAAATATGATTTTTGCCATGGTTCCAGCTTTTCCTAACTGATACTACAAGAACGTTGGCTTGTGAAAACCTACTACTTACTTCATTTTCCAAAGTAAAAAGAGAGTGTCTCCTACATGGTTTTTCCATGTATTTACTTTTCTGCGTAATAGGATTAAAATGTGGTTGACAGAATTTTCAAAGATAGCATTTCGGAGAGCCAGGCTTGGCCGCGCGCCGCCAGAGGTCCGCTCGGGAGACGGTGCCAGGCTCTTGCAAACGGGCACCGGCCTCCATCCGGGCCTCCCCGGCGCCCAGTGAATCCCTGATCTTTTGGAAAACCCCACACTCACCAGGCCCCGGCCGTCCTCGGGGGTCGGGACCATCAGCCTTGCCAAACCCTTGGGTCTGCTGTCTGTCCAGGCTGTTCTGTCTGCTTTGAGGACCGTGGGGCCGGATTGCTGGAGGTCGAGGGTAGCCCCCACCAGCTGCAGGCTTCTGCGAGGCCCCGGCCTTACTGGGCCTCAGTTTCTCCAGCGGTCAAGCAGGCCTGACAGTGCCTCCTTTCATTTGACTGTCCTCCCCATCGGCGCGCCCTTCTCCCTCCCTCTTGACCTTGGAGCGTCCACCGTGTTGACTGCCAACCTCTGGATTTTGAAAGCGTTTGGTGTCGTCGGGTGGTCTGCCGTGAGAACGTCCAGCGTAGGCCCTCGTGGCTCGGACTCGCTCTCCTGCACAGAATTCTCTCCCCTCCTTCCATTTTGTTGAAAATGGCCACTCGGCGCTTCCGACTAGGGCTGAGCAGTGCCAGCCTGTGTCCCCGCAGACAGTGGCTTCTGGACTGACCGTCTCGGGTGGACGTCCAGGCTGTATCCACGTGGGCACGACAGGCTGTGTCACAGGCTCTCTGTCCCTCGGGGCCACGCCTGGAGTCTTAAGCACGTGGTGGCTGCGGGGGTTCAGGCACGCACCCCCCATCTGGGCTGCTTATCAGACACTCACACAGCAGGGGTGTCCCCACCCCCACACCGCGGCAGGACGCTCCGCTCCATGTGGGTGATCTCTGTGTGCACGGCCCCCAGGCCAGCGGTGAGCTGGGGCCCAGAGTTGAGCCAGGACAGCCACCCCGGTGGGAGACAGGCCGAAGCAGGATGGGCTGGGGACTGCGGCCCTTGGGGAGAAGGACCCCCTCCCTTAAAGGAGGAACTGTGGGGACCCTGGTGGGACATGGGGAGAGAAGCCTGGGCAGAAGGACCCACGGGACCCCAGAGAGAGCCGAGAGGAGGGGAGGGCGCACCCCAGCCCTCCCGCGGACTACCCAACTGCACAGTGCTGACCCCAGAGCCAGCCAGCACAGGAGGCCTTTGGAGCCAGGTGCACGTAAAACAAGGTCGTAAATGAAGTCAGCCTCGTAAACTGGAATCCAAGACAGAGGCCGCTTTTCCTGTCAGAGTAAACACTGCACGTTTTGTGTCGAGGTTGAAACGGAACCAGAGATAAAGCCAAGGCCCGTTCTGGGGCGCAGCGATGCCCTCCCCTGTCCGCTCGCTTCTCGAAGCTTCTGCCCGACCAGGCCCAGAGGGGCCGGCTCTGTGATGTGTCCCACCCCTGCCTTTCCATGGCCTGCGGGGATTAAGGGGCCACAGGAGGGGAGGCAGCCCAGGAACAGGAGGATGGCCATGAGCGATGTCTCACGTCCCCCGGCTGTGGAAGGCCATGGACATTAACGGCGAGGCAGCATTTCTTAGCGCAGCAGAGAAACTGAGCCAACACGAATGTCCAACAGGGAGTGTGCTGCCGGCGCCCCCAATTCCGTGGCCCTTTTTGCCCCCTGGAGGCAGGCGCCAGGCGGAGGCTGTGGAGGGTGGTGTGGTATGGAGAGAAACCGGGTCACAGGCCCGGTGCCGGAGTGGGGGCTCCAAAAGCACACCCCTCAAACGCTGGACGCCAGCACACACGTGCAATCCTGTTGGGGGGGGGGCTTGTGGGCCCTGATCCCCTCCACCCTCCTGATTTCCTGCAATGTGGCTCTAGTTAGTCTACGAGAAACCAGACAAGTGAGAAGGAGGTGAAATGTTGGTTTTCCTGGGGTGCAACTGGGGCTCAGAGTCTAAAAGCAAATTCTGCAGAGCCACTCACAGGGAGGCCGATAGACTTTCTCCTCTAGCAGAAAAGCCCTGCACGCTCAGAGCTGGAGACAGGGTGCGAGAGCCCGCAGACACCCGTGCAAACGCAAGCGCCTCTCTCTGCTCCTCTTCTCCGTGGTCTGTTAACAAAGTCTCGTGGACATATCATGCTACGTTCTGCTTTCATTTTTAATGTATTTTAGAAATAACTGCCTCTGTTGCAACAGTTTTCATCTTTATACATCCAAAGAGGTTCAAGGGTGAGGGTTTACCGGAGACGTGGCCGGAGGGGGTGGCCTCGCCTGGGCCCCCACGCCCTATGCGTGTGGGATTGCTAATGTTTGGGGTCCGCTGGAGGGATGGAATTCCTTTTGCCTTTGTCACCCTGCACAGGACGGCACTGGTGCAGAAGAGACCCCCAGGGAGCAGAGGAGAGGGGCTGAGGTCGCGATGGGCCCAGGACTGGAATGTTGGGGTGGCAGTTCAGGGCTGGCTCCAGGCCCACCTGGGGTTCTGCCCCGGCTCTGCCCCCTCCCCAGGCCGCAGTCTCCTCCGCCATCTTGAGGAAGGGGACAGGCCTTCTCAGCGGAGGTGGGGTGCTGCCCTTGGGCGTGAGGAGCTGAGGGGCAGTGTCTTCCCCGCTCCCGCGCTCAGCCAGGATCACTGAGCTCCCAGGAAGTGCAGCCTCGTCCTGGCCCTCAGGAAGCTGAGGGGGAGGTGGTGGCAAAAATCACCCTCCAGCAAAGAAATCAAGGAGGATGAAGAGGGAAGGAATCCTGTCCCAGGCGATGGAGCTGTGCAGGACGGGGGCGCTGGCTGAGCAAAGAGGCAGGGAGAAGAGGGTGCTTGAATGTTCCTATGGCCGTGCATAGGCCTTGGGGTTGCAGCCAGTGAGGGAGGGGTGTGTGGACAAGGAGTGCCTGGAGGGCAGGGGTGGGAGCAGCCGCTGTCCTCAGAAAGCCCCTGAGGGTGGGTGGCACCTCAAGCAAGAACCAAGAAGCCTTGTTCTCAGAGCCTGGGCAGCATCAAGGCCATTTCTTTTTTGACTTGGAGACAAACAGCCCGCTGAGGCCAGCAGTGACCCTTCAAACAAACAAGAGCTATTCGTTACGGGGACGCGGCCAGTCCTGCTCTATGGAAGGACATAATGGATGGCTTCCTGCTTGGAGAGGATCCGAGGGGCGTGTGTCATCCTGCCCTGGACCCGGGGGTCAGACGGCGCGGGGCCTCCCCAGATGGAATCCCAGATGGAAACTCTCAGAAGTCCGGTGGTGGCCTCGGTAAACTACAAGCAATGAGCCGCTCCTCAAGCTTTGGCCTCTTACATAAAGACCCATGCGTGGGATTCCGTGCCAGAGAGGCATGAAAGGCCTTGTCGCCTGATAAAACCTTAAATTTTCTTTGGTCAGAAAACAAGATTGTGTAAATGATCATAACTGCATATTTGCTTGGTTACTAAGAAACTCAGGGTCAAGTTTGGGTGCAGGGATTATATCACTGTAGGCCCCTGGCACAAAGATTCCTTCTGTCTCAACGGTTTCCTAAAAAAATTAAAATAAAATTTTCGCTACTCAGATGTAAACGCCAGTTTGCTGAGTTCCTTGGCATCCCAGGCCTGAGAGCCCATGCGGTGTTTCTGCTCTGGCCCCTTCTCTGCTCTTCAGTGAGACGCCATATTCTGCCGATCCCTGAAGACGGATGTCGTGGAGCTCAGATGCAGCAGGCAAGTCTCTTTTTCTGCGCTTTGGTTGAGTTTGCTTCACGGCTTTGGCATTTTTAATTAGTAGGAGGTCAGGGACCACCAGAGCAAGCGCTCACCCCAAGTCTCTAAGGCACAAGCCACCGAGGTCCCCATGCAGGGGCTTCAGACACTTAGAAGACAGTGTATTGTAAAGTCCGCTTGCACGCGCCTTGGGAAGTCAAATGTCCAGTGTGATCACTTCATCGCAAGAGCCCCTTTACTAGGGTGAGCTGGACCCTCACTGCCAGAGTCTCTGGGTGACCTGCATGATGGGGAGACCCTACATTTCCCCCTAGATTTTCACTGTGACTCAGAATTCTCTTATTCCAGAAATGAATGAAGGTTATAAAAGAAATCAGAAAAAGAGAAACTGTAAGAGGCTAACAAACATGTGATGTCAAACATGCTTCAGTAAGAGAGAGACAAGTTAGTCTCAGCACTGTGAAGCTCTCCAGAGTCACTGCAGCACGAGTTCGATCCCCGGCCAGGGAGCTTCCCACAGGGCGCAGCAGACCCCTCCTGTCTCCCGCTGCTCCCCTCAGCAGTGTGTTTCAGTTGATCTGCCTGTTCTGCTCCCTACTCTGTCTCTGGGGAATCCTCTCACCACCCCCCACCTCTGGCCTACACCCCAGTTCTTGTATACATAAATAAATAGATCTTTAAAACAAATAAATGACAGAGACTAGGGCTATGCACGGGAAGCTCTGAGCCTGTTGCCGATTCCAGGCATGTACTGAACAGCCGAGCTTCTTTGCGGGTGGGATCAGCCCGGAGGAAACAGAGATGTGCCTCCATCGGGGGGGGGGGGGTCCTGGCTGGGGTCTCCCTCCAGCGTGGGGACCAGTCCATTTCTAGGCTCTGTGCTTCTAGAGCTGGGAGCTGGGCGGGCGGACATGGGTTTCGCAGCAAATAAATAATCAGAGGGTGGTTAGGGTGGTTAGGCGCATGCGTAGACGGCTTCAACCCGAACTTCCCCGCCCCCCCCCCACCCGCGCCACGATTTCTGACAAGACAGGAAATGTGGATGCATTTGTGGGTACAGTCAGTGAAAACACACTGTCAGGTGAGCTGGGCATGGGGGTCACCCCTGGCCTCACCTGTGGGCTCCAGCATCCTCATCCGGGGTATTAATGCCACGTTCACACCACAACTCTCCTGTTCTTTTCGCTCTGCTCAGGGCACCCTGTTCTCCTGTGGCTGAAAAACAATTCACAGGATGCCAGAGCGATAATGAACCTCCAATCTGTCTTCAGCTCGGGCTGCTCCCCACCCACCCCAAATCTGATGCCTGAAGGGCCTGCCACCTTCCACTGTTTGTGAGCTGCCCTGGTATTCCCAAGTCTTTGCAGATGCTGTTCCCTCTGCCCAGGAAACCCTTCCCGCTCTCAGCTCATCTTTCTTTTCTTTTTTTTTTTTCAAAGATTTATTTATTTATACATACAAGCTGGGGTACAGGCCAGAGGCGTGGGGCGGCGAGAGGGTTCACCAGAGACAGAGTGGGGAGCAGTACAAGCAGATCAGAAGTACACTGCTGAGGGGAGCAGCAGGCGAGGCAGGAGAGGTCTGCCGCACCATGTGGGATTCTCCCCGGCTGGGCGTCGAACTCGCATAGCGCACTGCCGACAGCTCCACAGCGCAGAGCTCAACTGCTGTGCCACCAGGGAGGCCCTCAGCTCATCTTTCAAGGGTCAGTCCCACGTCAGCTCTCCTGGGAAGCTGCCTCAGTCTAGGAAGCGTCAGCAAGCAGGCCCTGTTCACGAACTCTGCTGGGTTCTCTGTGGGCTGAGGAGACATCTTGTAAGGAAATGAGATTATTTCCCATTTTTGCTTTTTAAATCTAACATTTATTAAGAAAAAGGCATGTGTAAATGCTTAATACATTTTCACAAACAGTACCCTATCTTGCAACTGATATAAGGATTAAGAAAACATCCTGACCAGCCCCCCAGAGAGCCCCTACGGGCAGGGACCCAGGGAGGCCCCAGCTCTCCCCTGCGCTCCTCCGGGTCTGGCTCCGCCCCCGCCTCCGGCTTTGTACTCTGAGATTCAGCCCTGCTGCTGCCCCAAGCACAAAGCTCTCATTTTTTGGAGCTGTGTAGGGCTCCTGGGGGGAGCGCCCCACTTCTCAGTCTGCTGCTGGTGTCTCCCGCTGTGGGCTGTTGTGGGATCAGCGGCACACCCGGGGGGGGGGGGTGGTCCCGCCCCACGGTGCACACCTATGGGCGCGTGAGCCAGGCGGTGCCCGTCAGTTCCGCACCCCAGCGATGGCGCCACGCCATCCCACCACCACCTGCCATATACAGAAATCCATGCACGTCCCCATACACTAACTCATGCTCAGCGACCCTGCTGCGGGCGGCTGCCAGGCCTCCCCCGGCTTCCTGCAGCTCAGCTCTGGGGCCCCTTCCTCCACCACAAGTCTCTCCCCCCCGGTACCCCTGGCCCCGGAGCCGCAGCTTCCTCACTTTCCGGCTGGTTGGGAGGTTGGACCCCCGGCAGCGGGCCTCCCAGCCAGGGACACCCCACGGTCAGCTCCGAACCTGCTGACCCGACCGCTGGGCAATCCGCAGGCGCAGGGCGCTAGATGGCGGGAAACAGGCGGAAGGGGGCTCGGGCTGTGCTCTGGTCCAAGTTCCGCGGGGCGCGCGCCCCCCACTCCTCGTAGACACGACCCGGATTCCGGATTCTCCCTCAGAAGGCGCCTCAGATCCCAAAGACCCCTGGTGTCCCCATCCCCAGCCTTCTCCCCAGTCAGGAGAAGCTGACCTTTGAGACCCAGCCCCACCCTGGAGCCAACGGGTGGGGAGGGGATCAGGTTTCACCCGCGCAGGGGGCTGCTGGGGGGTTGCCCCAATGCGACCTCATCTCTGGCCCCTTTCAGGGGTAAGTTTGGGGTCCTCGTGCTCACTCCCAGCCCTGGGTCTGCGCGCCGCCCCCCACCCAGGCCGAGGTGCCCGGGGTGGGGGGAAGGGCCCCCCCCACGCCCAGGGCAGGAGGGGGTCGGCGGGCGGGGGAGGGAGGTTGGGCACCCGCGGCCGCGGCCCCGCCCCCGCCGCGCCCTCCTCGGGGCGGGATAATTGAACCGCGAGGCCTGGGCCCAGCGTTGGCTGCTGAGGCTCTGCCGGACTGTGGAGCCCGCCCGTCCGCCGCCCCGCCGCCCAGGAGCCGCACCCGCGCCCCGCGCCCCGCGCCCGCGCCCCGCGCCTTTGTCCGCCGCCGCCCGCCACCGCCCATGGAGCGCGCCGCGCCGCCCCGCCGGGTCCCGCCGCTGCTGCTGCTGCTTGGTGGCCTCTCGCTGCTGGTGGCCCCAGGTAGGGGCGCCCGGGCCGGGCGGGAGGGAGGGGGCGTCCCGAGTCCTCCGCCCCAGCTTTCGTGTCTTCCCTCGACCCGCGCGCCTCCGCTGCTCCGAAGCTGCTGGCCACGTAAGCCCCGGGGCCACCCCGTGCGCCCCCCACCTCGGTCCTCTCAGCCCTGGTGCTGGGGCCACCCGTGCCTCAGCCAGGCCCTCCTTCACCCACTCTTGGTCCTGGTCCTCATCTCCTCGCAGACCTGGCGGACTTATTTTAAAGATGGAACCACCCGCCCCCAGCACATTCTCCTGTGGCTCTCTCATCCGCCCTGCCCCTCTACTGCCCACCGGGCCAAAGGTGGGGTCCCAGGATGTGTTACCTCAGCGGGGGGTGCCAAACCCCTCTGCTGAACACTTTGCACCTATGGGGCGCAAACATCTGTTCACACAGCCCCACTTCCTCCCCTCTGTGGGGGATGGAGTACCCAGCTGACTGATGGGAAAGCTGAGCCCGGGGTCTTGGCCAGGGGTCTGCCTGGGGTGGGAGCGAAGGAGAGGAGTAGGGGGAAGGGAATGGTCAGGGTTTTCAGTGGGCCTCAGGGCAGGCTGCCAGGCCCCACACCCAGGGGGCTCGGGCAGGCCCTTCCAAGCCCACCCACTACAGCAATGGGGCCAGAGTCCCACCGGCTGCTCCTGGAGGGACCCCACAGCCAGTGGGGTGGCTGCCCCACTAAGCACCCCTGCCCAGCCCTCCTTTTCCCTAAACCCTCAAGACCTGCTCCTGGGAGGCCCCAGGAGGCTGTAGCTCAGAACCTCGACCTCTGACCTCTCCACTGACCAGGGTTCATCCAGATCATGTCCCCCCCCCCCTTGGAATGCCAGTTCTTTATCTCTGGCTTAGTTTAGTTTCTTTCAAGCCCTATGACCACCCTCTGCCGGCAAAAGGTCGCTTGTCCAGCTAATCCTGCAGAGGACCGGGGCAGGGGGTGGGGAGACCCGCCGCTTCTTGGCTCCTCATGCAGCAGGCTTTCCAGGGACCTCTGGACTGTCTGGGCACCAGCTCTGTCCTGGGCAGGCCCTGGGGGGGATGGCATGGGGCTCGGTGTTGGTTGCAGGCGCCATCCTGCCTCCCGGAGCTCTGAGAGGCTTCTTGGGGTCACAGTGTTTGGATAGGAGCTGGTCAGGCCTCTGGGACATTTGGCTGACGCTGCTGAGTGAAAGCCCAGGGGGGCTCCGATGAGGGGCCACGCAAGACTCCTGTGGGGAATGGGAGTGACCCCAGAGCCACCGGTATTTTACAGCCGAGGGCAGCGAGGCCCACAGAGAAGGCACTGTGGAACTTCCGGGAGTCTGCACCGGGCGTCCTGTGTCTCTGGTCTTTTCTGCCTCTTATGTGCCAAGCCACAGCCCACGGTGGCTGGTGTGGAGGGGCCCGGGACTTGGTCGGCCGAGTTCCAGGTTCTCTGGTGGTTTGGAGCCTCCACGGAGAAGGCTCTGCCCTGAACAGTGTAGAAGGCTCTCGGGTTGCCCGCGTCCTTATATCTGCAGGGCCCTTTTGTTTCTTTTGGGGAGCTCTCTCTCTTAGTTTCAGCAGTTCTGGCAGGATTTGGGGTGGGGGAATTAGAAGACTCTCTGGTTCCTCCCCGCAGATGCAAGTTGGAAGCTGTGAGGGTCCCCGAAGTTCTAAGGCTTGGGTCACACTGTGCCCCACCTCTGGGAGTCTTGGGGTCCTCCAGGAAGCATGCAATCAAAAAATCTGGCAAAGGCCATGGGTGGGGAGCCCGCCAGCCCGTCCACTGGCTGCGGAAAGGCAGAGGGCTCTGATCTCGTGCCAAGGGCAGAGGCGAGCCCTGTCTGTCCCAAGTCTGTCTGTCCTTCGGGCTGCATGGCCAGCTGGGGTGGGCGGGAGGTAGGGTGTTGGGAACACGCTTGTGTTTTCTCCAAGACTGTCTTGGTCTCTGGCTCCAGTTTCTGACTGATTACAGAGAAAGTTGCTGGGAGGGAGAAGGAACAAAGACGAGCGAGGGCTTGGCTCGGAGACATGTGGTCCGGCGCTGCAGCTCCTGGAACACTCCCAGTCCGGAGGGGGAGGGCAGACAGGCCCCGTGGTGCCGCGGGCTCCCCCTGCACGGAGATGAGACTGAGGGACAGAGCTGGCCTCTCCCGCTGGCCTTGCCCCTCCTGCACTGCCCAGACCCTCACCCAGGGCTGCTTAGGTTCTGGGCTGTGGTGAGGGCGCTGGGGAGCATGGCTCACGTCTTGGGGTCCCAGCAGCTGGTGAGCATTTTCAGGACTGCAGACATCGCCCCTGGCCACCCCGCAGGGCAGGCTGTGGGCTGGCTTGGTGGTTTTCACATCTGTGAACCGGAGAGAGCCGCTGCCAGTGTCTTCAGGGGCCTCGGGGGCCAAGAGACCCAGGCCCCCCTCGGGAGCCCCACCCCATCATTTGTGCTCCCCTCCTGGGGCTGGAGCCTGTCCTGTCCCAGGGGTGCTCCTAGAGCCCTAATACCCACTTTCCCCAACAGGCCCGCCGGCGACGGTCAGGTGCCCAAGCCGTGTTGGTAAAGTTGGTCCCGAGGGGCCTCAGCTGGCCCGCTGAAGTGTCCAGCCTCCCCTGCATTGAGTAACTGCTTTGGGCAGCTCTCTTCTGGAGCTGCCCTAGGTCCTCTGGACTAAGAAGGGAAGACTGGCCCCCCCAAACCCAGAAGAGCAAACAGATATTACACACCAGCCTGCCAGGGAGTCAGGAAGACTTCCTGCAGGAAGCAGCATGCCTCTGGGACTGAGCGAGGAGGAGCTTAGCTAGGACTGCGGGAAGGGAGTGTGGGGGGGAAGGGTCTTCCAGGCGGAGCCAACAGCAGGTGAGGCCCAGGGAGCTGCTGGGCATCCTGCCCCCCGCCCCGAGTTCCCCCTCCCCCCAGTGCCTAGCAGTGGCCGCGCCCCCCTGTTCCCCACCCTTATACCCCCTTTAAAGGCCTAGCGCTGTGAGCCCAGGCCCTGGGCGGGAGGGTCAGGTTTTCATGAAAACAGCTATTCAGGGAGCTGGGGGTTTTGGTGACAGTAGACCCAAAGCGTCAGGCATAGCAGCGGGTGACTGACCGCCTCGCCGGCCGCCGCAGGGGGCCAGGCTCCTTGTAACAATCCCGGATGCAGCCTCCAACAACTCCAGGGACACCCCCAGGCCACCTTCCCTGGGGTCAGTGGCCCTCCAGCTGGGCGGGAGCTGGGCTGTGAGAGGCGAGGGCAGAGCTGCCTGGGTGGCCCAGCGCCCAGAGGGCAGCGGGGGATGGAGGGGCCGGCCTGGACCCTGCAGCCTCCACCTCCCGGGCCTGCGGCCTTGACCTCCACTGCACGTGGGGCTGGGAGGGGGCTGGGAGCCTGCTTGTTATCAGGAGTACTGCCCGCTGGGGTTACCCCAGCGGAGTTGGGAGACAGGTGTGCCGAGTCTACAGTGACTTCAGAACCTGCCAACTTGGGGACCTGCTCTGAGCCAGAGGTCATGACCTTCGAAATGCTCTGTATGTGGCCCCCTGAATCCCACTCCTCACCCCGTGCAGGGGGCTACAGGCCGCAGACAAAGGCCCAGAGAGTTAGGGTGCTTGCCCGGCCCAGCGGGGTCATAAAGTCGGGCTGGCCTGGGGCCCTGTGTTCCCACCCACTCCACCCCTGGCCTGTACCTTCAGGAGACAGCTGGGAGCACTTTCGCCCCATCAGGAGAGCTGGCTGCTGGCGAGGCAGTCTAGGAGGGGCGGTGCGCTCCAATGTGGGGAAGACCAGCGTCAGGCGCCACGGCCTGGGCCCCTGCAGGGCACCCAGCTGACTGATGGGAGGTGACCCGAGATGATGGGCCTGCTGCCTCGGCGGCCAGCCGGGGCCTGGCCATGGCCCGGCCTCTGGGACCCTGTATCTGGGATGGGGCTGAGGAGCCCCCAAGGACTCCCGGCCTTGCCAAGGGATCCCGGCCTTGCCAAGGGATCCCGGCGGCGACCATGGGCAGCAGATTCCCAGCGAGCTCTGTTGCCGGGGGACCCAGGGGCCAGCCCGGCTATGCCTCTGTGGGGAGCTTCTCCCGAGCTTCTCCCACCCAGAGGGCTTGTGATGTGTTTTATCTCCACTCGGCTTCAAGCCATTTGGGGGACCACACAGATGGGGGCTGGGCCCTCTGGGGTCCCTACACCCCTGGTGGGTTGCGAGATGTAAGTTCCAAAGAACCAGCCTGGTGTCCAGTGGGGTCCAGGATTGGCTTATGACAGGCACTTGAGAGTTGGGGAACAATTTGGCCGCCAGTGTCCGGAAGCCACAGTCTGGCCAGGTCCGGGGTGGGGGTAGGAGGAACAGAGTCCACATGGACGCCAGAAACACCTCCCGGATGTCCGGTGGAGCCTGGGGCTGGGGGTGGGATCAGGTTGCAGACTGACCCTTGGAGTCTGGGCCAAGCAGGATGCTGATGTCTACTGGGGAGGGTGCCAGGGGAAGTTTGGGGTACAGAGGGGCCATGTGAAAAAGGAAATACTCCTGCTGTGTGTGTGTGTTGGAAAGGCAGTTAGGGAGGGCTACCTGGAGGAAGGGGCCTTTGAACGAGTTTGTGAATGAGCTGGCCTAGGGAGAGGAGTGGCTTCAGGACCCCCAGCCTGCTGAGCTCCAGTTCCCAAAGGCCAGGTGGCCGGGAGGTGACGGTTGAACAGAGTGGGTGCTGTGGAGATGCGGGACTGAGGGCAGCTCATGGCGCTGACTCTGGTCCCTGCCTGGCCAGAGCTGCTGGAGGAAGTGGTGGGGGCTGCTCCCCTTGCCGTCTAGTTGCTCCCGGTCCTCTCTGGCTGTCTCCTCCCAGCTGCTCCTCTGGTCAAGCCCCTGCCTCTCTGTGACTGTCCTGGAACGTGCTCAGGAGTGATGCTCGGGGACTGAGGGCACTGGCGCCCGAAGAACAGACTCTAGCCAGCTCTGCTCCCCTGGGGGTGGCGGGCGGCTTTGAAGGGGGAGTCCCAGGCCTCTGGGCCTCCAGCCCTGGGCTTCCAACTCCACCCACAGGCAGCAGCTGCCCCATCTCAGGGGCCCATCAGCCCCACACCCCTGTGGTGTTGAGCACTGGCAGACTGGCCTTCTGGAAGCTTACACCGGCGGAGTGGCACAGAACGGCATCTGTGATCTTGAGGTGTGTTCAGAGCATTTGGCTGTGCCCCTCGGCCCAGGCACCTGCATGCCCCTCAGGACACGCGGCCTGCCTGGCACCGTCAGAGCCCCCGATGAGCCCTCCTAACCTCTGCCAGGTCTCCCTTCACCTGCAAGAGGTCTGGCTTTAGCTGCTGTCTCTGGTGAAGGTGCCGGGGAGGGGGGACGCTGGGTGATTCCTCTGAGGCTGCCGTCCCTTCCGATGTCCGAGCGGAAGGCTAATGAGGTTTCGTGGGAGAGTTTATTGGGGTGTCTGTTTACACTCTGGATCTAAGCCAACAACCAGATTACAGGAACTGACGGTAAAACTGGGTCTGAAGGACGTTTTTTCTCAGAGGAGAGGGCAGCGAGCTGGAAGAGGCCACTGGGCCTGGGGCCTGGCGCCCTCCAGCGCGGCCCCTCCGTGTGGGGGTTGCTGGGGCTACTCCTGGCGCCTGGGGCCGTGGCGTCTGCAGCTGCTCTGGAACTGGGAGGAGGGGGAGCTCCTTGCTGAGATTCCTTTGAGGCCCGCCCTTGGGGGGTGCGCTGGGGTCTTTGGCTGCCAGTTGGCCTGGCTGCTGGGTCTGTCCCCTGCTGTGGAACCCTGGGCCCCAGCGAGGTGGGGTGTCCCTAGGGTGTTTCCTTGCTCCCCCCTATTTTTCACTTGCTCCCCCATTGCGGCCCAGCCACATGCACGGCGTCAGAGGGGGCCTCCAGGGAGCCCCGATCCCACTCCCTTCCATGGACGCCACGGAGTTGCCAGTGGGGTCACCTCCCAAAGCCTCCCCTCCCACCTTCGCTGGGTTTGGGGGCGAGTACCCCTCTGCTCATGGCCACCCCTCAGAGCGGCCACACTCCGAGGTGACGCCCACTGGACCCCGCTGCGCTGCCTTGGCCAGGGCTGCTGGGCTGCCCTGAGGGGCCCTGGGGTGTGACGGCTGGGCGGGTGGGGAGGGGGCGCGCAAGGGCTCAGGCGAGAGGCACCTCCAGGTCCTCAGACCCCCCAGCCCAGGGGGCCAGGCGGAAAGCTCTGCCCGAGAGCTGACCTGTCCCCAATGGGTGTGGGGCGCCGTGGTGCAGGAGGCCACAGCCAGGGTGAGCTCACCGCTGGCCCCGCCAGCCCCGCCTCCCAGCCCGCCAGCTGGAGCCCCCTGGGAGAGTGCGCCCAGGGAGTCGTGTTTTTGTTTATTCTTTTTATTTTGCAATCATTTTCTTGCGATGACTTGAGCATCTTACCTGCCCCCTTGCGGTTTCCGGGCTTGGCATGCGACGCGTTGCACAAGAGCAAGTTCTAAAGGCAGGTCCCCAGGCTGGGGCGAACGGGCTAGAAGCTCAGGGCGAGCTGGGGTCAGTGGCAGCGATGGGGCGGGCGGGGCGGCCAGCGGGGCGGGCTGGGGTGCGGGGTGACCAGATGTGGAGAAAGGCCACCGCCTAGAGGGGCCCACAGCAGGACATGCAGGGTGAGGAGAGCCATCCTCCGGCCGTGAGTGGCCACGGGCGCTGGCAGGGCTGGCCACGGCTGGTGTGCGGTGGACACGGCTGTCCAGGGGACACGGCCCTCGTGTGACCTTACGCCATTTAGTTCCTCTGTTCCTCTTCTGGGCAAGGAGCAACTCTGGCAATAGAGCTTGCGGCTTACAGGGAAGCTTTATTTTTCACTTTATTTTTAGACGTTTATCGCCCCCACCACCCTCCCTTATACCCATCTGCCCTCTCTTCTCCCCCTCCCTTAGCCCAGAAACCTCATCTCATTTATTAGTGTCCGTCGCTCTGTCGCATTGTCTGCGGGGTGAACGTCCAGCGTTAGTCTGTCCATCTGACCCGCTTGTTGTCCTGGGCCTCGCCCGTGTGCTGCCAGGGCAGGTCTGGTCTCTCCATGCTGGGCTGGTTCCCTGGGCAGAGTGGACGGCCGCATCGCCTCTGTCCCCCTTCCGCAGGCCCCTGGTGGCCCCGTGTCCTCGCTGCTGTCACTGGTGCTGCAGGGACCACGGTGGACACGCAGCTTCCCGAGTCGGGGCGCCTGTTCTCTGGGCGATGCCCTCGGGCGGGGTACAGGTCCTGCGGTGTGCCCACTTCTAGCTCTTTTAGGCCAATCTGATCCTGCCCATAGGGGCTGCCCCAGCCGGCATCCCGCAGGGCCGCGGCCCCGCCCCCGCCCCCTCCCCGCCCTGGTGTTCAGCGTCTCTGTGATGTGCGTTGGAGGAGGGCTTCTCGGGTTCATGGCGTTGCTCCAGCCCCTCTAGCTGTGTGACCTTGGGCAGGTGATCGACATCTCTGGTCCCGGTTGCCTGACTGTGACACAGACTCCTGCCTTGCAGCGCCCAGCGCAGCGCCCAGTGGAGCAAGCGCTCAAGAAACAGCCTCTGTTATTATTTTTACTATCGTTGATGTTGCTGCCAAACAAACAAACAAAAAAGCTAAAAATAAGTAATGTTAAAAAACCGTGCTAAAAAGTGAGGGTGCTGGGACCGAAGCCCGAATCCTCTGGGCCCAAAGTAAAAAGAAACAGACCGTGAGCCGCTCAGGAGGAGCTGGCCCCGCCCCCGGCCCCTTCCCCACGTGCCAGGCTCGGTGCTCGGCCTCTCGACTTCCTCGTCCTGTCCAGGGGCCCAGGGGTGGCTTCTGCCACCGCAGTGTGTGATGGGCCCTTGAGGCCTGTGACTTGGGGGTGGGCGGAACAGAGGTGGGGCACCCACGAGAACCCCACGATTTGGTGGTCCAAGCCCCACTTGCAGGTCAGAGCCTGAGGCACAGACGGTGTCAGACAACTGCCAGGGACGTGCGCCACAGGCTCGGAGGCTGCCTGGGCCGAGGCTGCCTCCACTCTGCACCTGGGGTCCCTGGAGCCGCCCCAAGACTCAGAGGCACCCGCACAGCCTGGCCAGCCCCTCTGGTCCCCCTGACTTTAAGCTGGGCACCCAGCTCCCCAGCGTGACCAGGCGCCCGTCAGCTCTGGCCGGTTGGCCCCCAGCAAGGCATTCGGCCTAAGGGCCCCTGTCCTGCTGTTCCCCCAACTCCCCCCAGCCTTGGTAGCTGAGTGGCTTGTTGCAGCCGCGGCCCCCAAGCCCATCTGTCGTCGCTGCTGTGTGTGCCCCCACGCCAGGCTGACCCCCATCTGCGGCCATCCCAAGTTGGGGGACCAGCCCTCTCAGACCACCTGGTCTCCCTACTCCCCGTTCTTCACTCTGTCCTGGCCGCTCTGGCCGCTGGGCTGGTCGGCGGCAGGGCCACGCCTCTCAGCCGCCCCTGCGTCTCCCGCCCTCAGGGCCCAGAAAGCAAGGCCCCCTGGGCAGGGCCGTCTGAGTTTCCGGGTGTGCCTCCGCGGGGCGCCTGGGTGCTGAGCTGAGCCCCGTCAGGAGTGCATTTGGAAAGAAGTAGTCGAGGTGCACCCCAGGAAGGAGGGCGGATGCACCCCAGCCCTGTTTGGTGGCGTTCCCAGCGTGTGTTTGTTGAGTGACTAAAGGAACAATGCGCTGTGGGCACCACGGCCCTTCAGACCTGCTGCCGTAGTGGGGACCTCAGGATGCAGCACCGGGCTGGGGGGTCCACCCCAGCCACCCTGTGGGGACGGGGTGAAAGGGAGCCTGGTGTGGGTGAGGGGTCGCCCGCTACCGGCCGCCTCCGTCTCTCCTTGCGCAGCGGGTGCCGATGTCCCGATGGAGACCTGCTGTGCAGATGGACACCGCATGGCCACAGAGCGGCGGGACTGCTCGCAGCCGGACCCCACGGGCTCCCAGGAGTGCAGGTGCGTGCGTCCGCGTGTGCCCCCCACATCCCTGGTCTTCCAGGCTCACCTGGCCTTGGGTACTGTGTTGGCATCGAGCATACGCCGCTGCTGCCGGCACAGCAGGGACGCGAGTCCTGATTTACGGAAGTTTCAGCCCTAAGCATCACAGGCCAAACAGGGGTGGGACAGGAGGTTGGCCATTTGAGCTGCCTGGAGACCACGCGGGGGCTTTCGGGAGGTGCAGGGAGCGTCGGGGGACCCAGAGCTGGGCTTTGGCCTCAGCGAGGGGCCCAAACAGTGCCCGAGAGGACAGAGGGGCTTCGGCGGCTCGCCGTAAGCCTGGGCCTCAGGCACGAGGGGCAGCAGACTGGGGCCACTGCTCCAGGCCCTCAGCCCCCCTGCTGCCCACTGCCCCTTCCCACCTCCCCTCACACTGTCCTCGTCGCCCAGTTAATGTGGGGGTCAGAACCCCGGAGGCCAGAGGCCAAGCCTGGCCCGTGGGCTCAGGGACACCCCTCACCAAGCCTGCATGTCGAGAAGGGCAGGGCCGTGCAGGCTGCGGCAGGGCGGGGCCCGCGGACCTCGGTGCCTGCATGGCTGTAAGTTCAGGCCCGGAGCACCAGCCTCCTGTGTAGGTAGAGTGGGGTGCCGGGGGTCAGCCCTGCTTGGTGGAGGGGACAAGAAGATGGGGGGCCACCCCCCTGCGTGTTTGGGTTCTGCCTGAGCTTGAACTGGACACATTTGGGGATGGGTGTTCCCCCAAGTCGCTCATCGCCTTGCACCCCAGCCCTGACCCAGTTCCTTAGGACCAGATCTAAACGTGCCTAGAACCCGGCGCAGTTCGGCCGCGTCCCCCCTCCCACCCTCCCCCGGCCCTCTGCCTGCTCTGTCTGTGAACTTGACTCCTCCGGCGCCTCGTGTCGGTGGGGCCACACGGGTTTGTCCTCGAGCTGGCTAGTCCCACGACGGCCTCTCAGCCCGTCCGTGTGGCCACAGGGCTCGGAACCCCCTTCATTTTCAGGCTGAATAATACTCCAGGCGTGGCTGAGCCCATTCCTCGGTGAGGGGACTCTGGTTGGGTCCCACTTTCTGGCCACCGTGGCTCATGCTGTTTTGGGGTGACACCAGCGGCGACAGGCCCCCAACCTCATGGGGCTGCTACACTGGGTCTGGGCCCCCTGTCCCCCCATGCCCTGGCCTTGACCCGCGGCCCCCCACAGGATGGTCCAGGAGCAGTGCTGCCATAGCCAGCTGGAGGAGCTGTACTGCGCCACGGGCATCAACCTGGCCAGAGAGCAGGAGAGCTGCACCGCCACCCCCACCGGCCAGGCCGGCCTCGAGGCTGTGTACGTGAAGGTGAGGGCCCCGCCTCCCAGCCGGCACCAGGCCTCCCTCCCGCACCGCCCCTGGGGCCCTCTCCATCCCAGCGCAGACGGGGCGCAGACTAGGCGCCCACCTGTCTCGAGGAGGGGCCACGCCAGTCTCCTCCGTTGGCCAGTCCAGCACGGGAGGTGGGCGGCGGCGGGCTCGGTCTTGCCCTGATGACCTGGCCTGTGGCTTCAAGCCAGAGCTGGGCGCCAGGCCCTCACTTCCCTCTTCCTCGGGGTAGGCACCCCCACTCCACCCCGGAGGCCTCGACTGTCTGCTCTTCAGACCTCGTCGGAGGCCAGTGCTCAGGGTCCACTCCGGCCTCAGACATGACCCCTCAGCTGCCCTAGAAGAGGGGGCGCGGGTCAGAGGCCACAGTCCAGGCGGCTTCCTGAGCCAGCAGGGGAGGGGCCCGGGGACAGCTGGGGGCGGGGTCCGTGGCAGGGGGAGAGACGGCACTGCAGGTGAGCCTGGGCTGGTGCCGTCACCCCCAGGCTGCCAGACCAGGGCGCTCGGGTCCTCTGCCCACAGCGGGCCCCAGCTCGGGGCGGGGAGGGAGTTAACCCGCCAGGGGGCTCCGGGTGACAAAGGTGAACTCCCTGAAGGATTTCCCGTCCTGGTTAGGAGAGCGGCGGAGGCTTCCAAGGAGCAGGAAGCAGAATGTAGTCTGGTTCTGGGGGGCTGCGGGGGTTCCTTTCTGGGGATTCTCCCTCCACATAGATCGGGGCCTGCCAGGAGATACTGTATGGAGGAACTGGGGATCCAGAGCCCCCACCCCAATCTCTCTGGGCTTTCACGGCGAGAGGCTTCGGGTGTGAGGGAGCTGGGAGTGAGCGGGGAACTCTGTGGGGTGCTGGACCCAGGACTTGGGCGCTCATGGTCTGCCCGTGTCCCCAGACTTGAGGGAAAGGGACAGGAACCTTCCGCAGGGCAGCCGCTCCCGCGGGCACCCTGGCCCCGCTTTGTCGGGCACCAGAGGTCGAAGACCAAACAGGGTGGGTGGCTCGGCCCCCACGGCCGAAGCCCAGCCACACCTCCTCAGAGTGAGTGTGGACGCTGGATCCAGGCGTGACTTTTGGGGAGGTGGGGGTCCAGGTGACTGGGGGCTCCAAGTACACAGTTGGGTTCTTGCCGCCCGAATCACCCTAACCCTGATGGGAAGAGGCGTGGTGAGCAGGCCCCCCGCCGCAGCTGGGGCAGGCCCCGGGAGCTCTGCGTGACCCTGCGGGGGTCGCCTGGCCCCTCTTCTTGTAGTCCCCCCCAGCAGCAGGGGTGGAGAAGCGCAGTCGGGTCCGTCAGAACCAGGGCCTGGGAGGTCTGGGGGTGTCAGGCTTCAGGCCCCCCGACCCCCTGCTTACTGCTGACGTCGAAGAGGGCGCTGAGCCGCCCGGGCCACCGCCGTCCGGGTGAGTGACGTGGGGACCCACGGGGTCCTTCTGCTTCTCCATCTGGGTCCTGCCTGTGTCCGCAGAGGTGCTGCCACTGCTGCCTGCTGGGCAGGGCGGCCCAGGCGCAGGGCCAGAGCTGCGAGTACAGCCTCATGGTCGGCTACCAGTGTGGGCTGGTCTTCCGGGCGTGCTGTGTCAAGGGCCAGGAGACAGCCGACCTCACACCGGGGGACGTCGGGCTGCCCCAGGAAACAGGTAACGTGCCCCCTCTCCCCTCCTGGGCAGGGTGCGTGTGTGTGTGTGTCGTGTGTATAGATGCACGTGTGTGCACAGTCCTGCACGTATGTGTCTATGCACACATGTGTGCCGCATGTATATGTGCAGACACATGAGGCCATCAGTGTGGACATGTGTGTGCGTGCGCAAGCCCGCAGATGCACATTACACACACACGGATATGTGGGCTTGTGCGTGCATGTGCACACGCGTCTCTAGGGCTGCAGGTGCATGCCCGTGTGCAGACATATGGCAGAGAAAGGGCCGCTGTTGGGGACTGGCTGACGTGCGTGCTGGGCTGGCGGGTGTGCCCCACCCGGCAGGGTGGGCCGGAGACCCCGGGGGAAGGGGGTTCCTCAGCCTTGTCTGAGGACCGTGCTTGGGCAGAACCCTTCTTGCCTGGGGCACGGTCTCCTTTGGAAGCCTCGCCTGGTCAGGGGAACCCCACTGCGGAGGGCGACCTGCTCTGCTCAGAGTCTGCCCCTGCTCGTGTTTCAGTCGTCTCGAGCCACAGCCACGAGTGTCCAGCCGTGTCAGGGCCGGGCCCAGCCAAGCTGGCCCGCAGAGCCTGTGCAGGTGTGATGTCCCAGCAGCACCCCCGAGCCCCGCCGCCTGGGTGCCGCCTGGCGGGCCCGTGCCACGGTCTTCCCATGCCTTCGGGCGAGCCTGCACCCAAACTTCCATCCCTCATCTATGAGGGGGCCCGTACTTCGTGGGGGGGCTGGGGCCAGGAGTGGCGCGGCGCCCTCTGCGTGGGCAACCCTGCCCCAGCAGTCTCGGGCTGTGGCGCCGCCTTGTCTCCTCCCCAGATGAGGACCTGCTGCTGTGGTCACGGCCAGCCTGGGGGACGGGGAAATGGTTCCCAGCCCTGGCCAGCGCCCTCTCCTGCCCCCCAGGCTGATGGACGGTGGGAGGGGCCTGGGGCGCTGCTTGTTAGTAAGGCCATGCGCTCTCAGAGAAGGGTCCTTACTCAGCAAAGGGGCGGGGTGGCCCCTGGGGCGCCCCCATAGCAGCCGCCAGATAGCTCCTAGCTGTGCTGCCCGCCCCGCCCTCTGCCCGCTGGGCCAGATGCACCCTGGGCCGGGGGTGTGGCGGTTACAGGGCTCAGGACACTTCTTGGTGGTGTCTGCTGACCGCCCCCACTCACCCGGCGGCCTCCCCTGGTGGCCGTAACCGGGGCGGGGAGGGGTGAGGAGCCCGCTCGGCCCTGGTCACTGCCCCTTTCCCTCCAAAAATGGCAGGAAGGGTGAAGAAGGAAGAACTCACGGACCGTGGTCCCAAATCAGGGTGTCCACCAGTGGCCTCCTGGCCTTGCGGTCCTGGGCGTGGGGTCCTGGGCAGCAGAGACCAGACCTTCGCCCTGTTCTTGATTCCCTGTGTTGGGCCCCGAGAACCCCGGGGCGACTCCAGGTCTCCCCCCACAGGCTGGGGCCACGTCCCCCACCCCTCCTCTGAGACTTGGAGTTGGAGACGACATTTTCACTTTGAGCAAACCCAAACTGTTCCTCCTTCGTCTCAGGGGAGGCTGCGTGGGTTTGTGTCTTGTGTCATGCACGGTCCCCGGCCTTCCCACTGCTCTTTCTCCATCATGAAAACACCCCTGCCCCAGACTCGGGCTCCGTGCGGACCTGTGTCCCCACCCTCTCTGCCCGGTCAGACGTGTCCCCTCCCTCCCGCCAGCGGTCACTGCAACTGTCTCAGGCCACAGGGGCCCACCATTCGGGGCTGCCTGTGATGAGGGAGTCAGGTTGAGTGTGAGCTTTGGAAACTCCTAGGTGCATCCGGCCGGGCCACGACTGTTTCATCGAAATGAGGCCTCGGGACTTGTGTGCCTGTTTCTAATTCATTTGGAGGACCTAGTAGCAAAGTCTGTCGAGGACTTGGGAAGTCCAGCGGTTTGGGGAGAGCTGTGCTGGGCCAATGTGGGGATAGTCACGCCCATTCCAGAGACTGGGGACCCCTCTGCTACTATGTCCACACTTCCCCTTACTATAAGGATGCAGCCCTAGAAGCATGAACCCCTTTCCCTGACCATCTCGAGGCCCTTTTCTGGAGTCAGCCCCACTGCCAGGTCCTGAGAGTCTGCGGCATCTTCTGGGGGGCACCGTTCAGCCCGGGTCCGTAAGCTCACCCCAGGTGCAGGGTGTCAGGTTTGGGGGTGCAGCTTGATTTAGAGCCGGGCTGTGATGCGCTGGCCGCTGGGTGATCGGCAACACCAGGGCTCAGCGTGAAGCTGTGGGCCCTCGTGCTGGCTGCCGTTTGTGCCGTCTTCTCCCAGAGAGCCACGGCCTCTGTGCGGGCGGCTCTGTCTTAGAGGCGGTCGTGCAGGCCGCGCTGCCCCAGGGTGGCGAACGGGCCTGACCACCGAGTTTGTGGGGGGACCCCAGGGCCGCCTCCGCGGCCTGAGCATCTGTCTCTCCCCTTAGCCAAGGCTTCGGAGCCGGAGGAGGAGCCGGAGGACCCGTACCTGAACGACCGCTGCCGAGGTGCGTGCGGCCCCCCAGGGCTTTCGCCCGGGTCACCTGGGAGACGGGAGCATTGTGGGTCATTGGGTCCTGCACCTCCGCTGGGCTCTTGGCTCCTCCTACCTCCCCTCTGGGGCTGGGTGGGGCCACGGAAAGGGGGGGCTCGAGTTGAAGGGGCCTCGCAAGAGCTGGCTTTGAAACCCTCCTGCCATGGCATCTGCCTGCCTGTGTCCCAGCACACAACTTTGTGACCCTGAGCAAGCCCCCCCCACCAGGCTGGGAGCTCCCAGAAGGGTGAGCCCCAGCAGGCTGGGAACCCCTCGTCTCCTTTTGACTCATGAGCGAGACATTTGCAGATTTAAAGTAGGACCTTGCAGGTTGTTGTCCATATGAGAAAACGTCTGTTTTCTGGAAACTTCAGGCATGTCTAGACGGGCAGGTTGGCACCCCAAGTTCACCCGGCGGCTTGCCCTGTGGTTGGCGTGCTAATGAGGGAGCGGGTTTGATCACAGCATGATGTGGTCAGGGATGGTGACCGCTGGCACAGAGGCCTGGTGGGGAGGGCGGCCGAGAGCCCCAGAGTGCTGCACAGTCCTCGGCGGGGGTGGGGTGGGGTGTGTGGGCTGGTCTTCTGGGAAGGCCATGGCAGCTGGGTCTGCAGGCAGGTAATGCTGAGAGGGGGTCTGGGCCGAGGGAGTGGAGACCCTGGTGCCCTGGGCGGGGTGGGTGGGCGGAGACCCAGAGGAAGGGGCTGGAGAGGTGGGCAGAGCCCTGCAGACCCTGGGCCGCATTGGGGACTGGCCTGCACAGAGTTGCTTTGGCAGGGCGGGGCCAGGGCTGCCCAGGGAGCTGGGCCAGCAGACGACTGAGCTGAGGTCAGGGCAGTGGGGACAGGGCAGTGGCCCGCCTGGGAGGGTAGTTCTGGTCACTCTGGGGGGCCTGGCCTTCGGCGTCCATGCTGAGCGCTGGTCTGCCCTGCCCCTTCCAGCTCTGCTGTAACCTCCAGAGGCCACCGGGCCTGTTCCCGGCCAGTTAGCGGCAGCCTGGGGTGACCAGGCCAGAGGCCCGGGGCTGCTTTGTGGGGTGGGCGTCTGGGGGGGCCTGCTTTTCTGTGTCAGTCCACCAAGGGCATCTGCTCAAATCCAGAGCAGGCCGCCCAGAGGTCTGCGGGTGGTCTGGCCTCGGCTCACGCCCACTCCCCTCCAGGTGGCGGGCCCTGCAAGCAGCAGTGCCGGGACACGGGGGCGGAGGTGGTCTGCTCCTGCTTCGTGGGCTACCAGCTGCTGCCCGACGGCGTCTCCTGTGAAGGTAAGTCCGGGCTCGGGCGCGTAGCTCGAGGCGCTGCAGCCTGCCTCTGCCTCGGTGTGGCTGAAGGATGGCTCAGGGCCAGCTTTCCGGGGTGCCCTGGTTTGCCACTCCAGTTCCCGGCCCAGCCCCGTCCCAGAGGCCATGACCCCCTTTGCAGGAAGGAGGGTTTGGGTCCTGCCTGGCCTCTGATCCGGCACCTGCTTGCTGAGTGGCCCTGGGCCTGCCCTCGGCCCCCCTCGGCCCCTTGTCTGTTCAGGGGCATGTGGAGGAGGCTGCCAGCCCGGGGCTCAGGCACCCCGGGACCCCAGTTCAGGGCCTGGCGTGGCTCGTGGGCACCAGAAGAATAGTCGATTTAAGACTCAGCAGGGGAGAAGCCATCGCTTCTGACCTGCCAGTGGATGCGCCTTGCGGGCTGGGGTAGGGGCAGGAGGGCCGCTGCGCCTTCCGACGGCGGGGTCCCGGTTCTGGGGGTCACGGCACCCGTCTCCCCTAGACGTGAATGAGTGCATCACGGGCCGCCATGCCTGCCGGCTGGGCGAGTCCTGTATCAACACAGCGGGCTCCTTCCGCTGCCAGAGGGACAGCAGCTGCGGGACGGGCTACGAGCTCACGGAGACCAATGACTGCAAAGGTAGGCCCGGCCCCGCCGCAGACTCTCCCCAGGCGGGCGGGCGGGGGCGGTGCGGGTGCCACTGGGCTCGTGGACTGCACCCACGGCTTCTGGGGCCAGTTCTGGGCAGAGACTGACCCTCCTTGCCATAAATGACAATGGCAGTAGCCAGTGTGGATTTCTGAGCAGGCTCACTGGCTAACAAGGCCGGGGGCGCTTTAGGCGCCCACACTTGCTGTCTGGGGGCAAAGAATCTTTCTGACACAACAGCTGCCTCCCCCCTGGCTCCAGGCTTCCTTGAAGTTCAAAGCTTATTCCCTCAGGCTGCAGAAAAACAAGGCGTTTGGCCTCGGCAGCTCGCCAAGCCTCGGCTGTCATTTGGCAGATGAGGCACTGAGGCAGCTCTGTCAGGACCTAGTGCTCGGCTGAGGGTTTCGGCCTCCAAGGAAGCACTGGGGTGAAACCCAGATGGAGGAGGAGGGTGACCCCAGCCAGGCACCCCCTCTGCGGAGGGCCTGGCTCGGCCTGTGCACCTGCCCTCGGCTGCGGGCGGTGGGGCCGCCAGCTGAGGACACACTTTTGACCGTAACAGCCTTAAACTTCAAGGGTTGGGCAGCCCACACGTCCGGACAGTGGCTTTGCTCACGCCTGGACGTTGTGACAGCTGCAGATGGGCCTGTTTATGGGGCTGTGCTTGTTTCATCAAATCCGCTTTGATGATCTTCATGCATACTCTTACAATTTTTTGGGCTATGTACAAAGTTGTCACAGATGCTATCGTCCTAAAATCAGTAACGTTACCGGCCAAGGTTTTCTTTAAAATTGTAAATTCAGATCGATCCCATAAAATTTCAATATTAGGAAATTTCATTTGTATCCTCCAAGCATGAATAAATAACAATTTTTTTTGTACTGACCTGTGACAGATTTAATATTTGATACATGGGATCTTGTACTAAGTGATTCTTGTGTTAAGGTCACTGCTTTAGGATTAAGACGAAATACATGCTTAGCCTGAAATGAGAAAAAAAAAAAAAAAACCATGTATCTGCCAGGAAAATGTCTGGGTTATTTATTATGTGGCAGAGAGGTTGCCTCATCAGAGCCGGGGGTGGGGGCGGCGGGAGGTGCGTCTGGGGTCCTTGGCTATGGGGGCCTGTTTGGCTAACCAAGGCCCTCTGTGTGTGACCTCATTATTGCAGCCTTTTGGGGGTAGTCTGAGTAATGACATTAGAATAAAACGTTCTTGTGATTTTAAAGTGTTGTAACATGCTCTGGCAGGATTCTTGCTAACAATCTCCTTTTTTTATGATGTACCAGATATTGACGAATGTGAGAGTGGTATTCATAACTGCCTCCCCGATTTTATCTGTCAGAATACTCTGGGATCGTTCCGCTGCAGACCCAAGCTACAGTGCAAGAGCGGCTTTATACAAGATGCTCTAGGCAACTGTATTGGTAAGACTCAGACGCCAGGGCTCACGGTCACCAGGCGGGGCGGATGATAATCCGCGAGGGGCCGTGTCTAGAGTATGGGGGGCTGCACAGTCTACAGAAAAGGGACTGGCCTGCCTTTCCCACAGAGGGCCAACTGTTTTAGGCAAGCTGGGCCATGTTGCACTCCCTTGGTGCACCCCCTCAGCTTGGCCATTGCAGCTGGAGAAAGCAGCCAGGGGTGGTGTGTAAACACAAGGGAGGGGCCGTGCGGCAATAAAACTTTATTTACAAAAAAGGATGGCAGGCTGGGATTGGCCCAGTGCCCCTGGCTTATGTAAAAACCTGAGTTTGGAATCAGGATCTGCCTTTGAACCGATTGACCCAAGGCGACTGACTTACTTCCTCTAAGTAAACTGTGAGGAATTGGAGCATTTCACTTAGGGGCTCGAGGTGAGGACTAAACAAGGGGATTGTGAAGTGCTTGGTGTAGTAAAAAAGTGGTTTAAAAATACTCTGTCTGAGCCCTTTCCTTTTAAAAAATGATCTTTTAAAAGTTCCACGAAAGGAGGCAGCGAAACTCGGGCCCGGCCCTGCCCCCGCCCCAGCTTCTCTCCGCATGAAGACGTACACTTATGTCTTTGAAAAGCGGCTGCCTTGTGCAGAGCGGCTCTTTACAGGAGCATGTAGCGAGACAGAGCCATCCTTCACCCTGCGGGCCGAGGCGGGTCCCTCCTCCCTGCCTCCTCAGCGCCCTCACTCCCCCAGGCAGCCACTGCCGGGGGGTATCACCAAGTGGGGCCGCCCCGCCCTGGGATCCCGTGACCCCGCGTCTCCCCTTGGCCACGCAGCTCACCAGCCTCGTGTACGGGGCTGGCGCTGAGGCCGCCGGGGTCTTGGAAGGCAGAGGCCCCTTCCCCGTTCTCTCCCCACTGGGCACCATCCCGGGACCTTTGGGCGTGGTGGCCTGGAGACTCGCCTCTGTGTCGGTTTCCTGGTTTCTGTTTCTTCTGCTCCCTGCCCCCGCGGCACCCTTCTGCACACCCCCACAGCTGCCCGCGTGGGGCTTGGACTGTCACCGTCCCTGGCACAGATACCGTGGGCACCGGGTTAAGCAGTGAATGGGGCCCCTCAGGGCTGGGTTTGCCAGGCTCCCCTCTGGGCTCTGAGAGGCAGGGACTGTAGAGCTGCTCCCCTCTCCAGCCGTTCCTTCACCGGGACTGCCTGGCCCTTCCTCGGGGCACCCACAGGCTGGGCATCCTCCCGTGGAGCACGTGGTGACCCGGGTGCCCGCGTCCAGGGCAGGTTTGGGAACGAGACCCGATGGCAGAGCCCCGGTGTGGGGGAGTTAGCAGCCCTGACCCAGCCCCCGACCCGTATTCCTCTGGGTACAGGAGGAGCCGCCATGCTTTCTGGCCATGGGCCAATAGGGATTAACTGCCCAGCCAGGTGACAGGCTGGACTTGGCCAGCAGCCTGTGGTCGCTGACCCCAGTAAAGGCCATCAGACCAGCTGGGGCCTGGAGACCCTGGTGGTGGGGAGTGTCCTGTCTGTGGGGTGCCGGCAGCCCTGTGTGCCTCCTGGCAGGCTGGAGGGTGAGGTGGCTACGGCCATCGTGCTTTTGTGCGGTGAAGGTGGTGCTGGCGCAAGGAGGCGTCTCCAGGGGAGCAGCTGGCTGCAAGGCGAGAAGTGGCTTCGGCTCGGGGGTCTCCTGCCTCCACTCCTGCCCTGTCTGGGTGCTTTGAGTGAGAGCAAGGTGACTCGTAAGAACGCCGGTCTGTTTAAAGCTCCTCACTCAGTCTGCTGGTTTCCGTGAACAGGCGGGTGCCGTTTTCCGGTGTTCTCTGGCTCACGTGTGGGCACGAGTTCACCAGAGCAAAGCCCACTGCCCCCGCCTCACAGGTCTGTCCGGTCCAGGAGGGACGCCCTCGTGCCGTGAGCTTAGAGTGGGCGGCCCGCCCGGCCAGGCCCAAGGCTGCACAGGCCCTTCGAGCCCAGAGGGGGCACGGGCAGGAACGTCCCCGGAAGGAGGTTGCTGGGCATTAAAAGAGGCGATGAGGGAGCAGGTTTTCCAGACTGGGGGCGTGTGAACAAAGGCACAGTGGTAGGAGGCTGCCAGGTGCGGCAGGTGCGCTCTCCAGGTGCAACAGGTGTGATATCCAGGTGCGGCAGGTGTGCTCTCCAGGTGCAACAGGTGTGGTATCCAGGTGCGGCAGGTGGGATATCCAGGTGTGACAGGTGTGGTATCCAGGTGCGGCAGCTGTGATACCCAGGTGCGGCAGGTGTGTCTGTTGCTGGGCCCGAGCGTGGGCTGCAGGAGAGACTAGTCACAGGGTTCCTGGGGAGCCAGTGGGCTGGTGCAGGCCTCAGAGGAGCCCAGAGCATAAGCAGGGAAGATGTGCCCGCTGGCCAGTGTGTGCTTATGTCTCCGAGCCAGGCTTGGCTGCCCAGCACACACAGACACGGAACCGTGACGTCAGGTTTTGAGAACAGAAAAAAGCTTTATTGCACGTTAGTTGGCCAAGAGGTAGGAGGGCAACTCAAATTCACCTTCCTGATTGAGAAAGGGAATGAGGTTTGGGTCTGGACTGGAGAACAAAGGAGTCACTTCTCAGTGGCTCAGGAGGAGGCCGAGGGGAAGAAATGTGGGTTTGGCTGGGTTCGCTGGCTCCAGGGAGCTTCTCACGCAGAGAAGCCCAAGGCTTTTCTGAGATCACTGAAGACTGGAGTTTCTGTGGCGGCCCCTCCTGCTGGGCAGCCCCCTCTGTGCGAGCAGCCTCCGGGCTCCAGCTGACCTTGGAGCTCAGCTCAAGGTCAATACGTCTCCGGACTCTGCAGTGTCTGCAAAAGCAAGTCTCTGAGAAGACTTTCAGGTTTTCTCTCATGCGTCGGCGTCTGAGTGCAGCTGACCCACTTAGCGGCAGCTCCAGGATGCTGCTTGAGCTGCTAGCCCTCCGCGTGGGCTGTCCTGTGGGCCCAGAGCCCCTGTGTGCCCGTGTGAAAGCCAGTGGGCAGTTTCGGATGCAGGCAGGGAGAGATGGCGGTGCAGAGGTGTGGGGCAGACGGTGGTGGTGAAGGTGTGTGTGGTGGCGTCTGGGAGCCAGGCAGGGGCGGCTGTGTGGCCTGGGAGAGGGCCCGGAGGTACAGCTCTTGGTGGATTTGCAATGTGGGGTTCCTCGGAGATGCTGTGGCCAGGGCTTCAGCCACCCCCATGTTTAATGCGTCCTCCCCGTGTTTTCCCGCCGCAGATATCAATGAGTGTTTAAGTATCAGTGCCCCATGCCCGACCGGGCAGACTTGCATCAACACAGAGGGCTCCTACACGTGCCAGAAGAACGTGCCCAACTGTGGCCGCGGCTACCATCTCAACGAGGAGGGCACCCGCTGTGTTGGTTGGTATTGAGAAAGAAAACCAAACTGAAGTGGGTCCCTTGTCTGCTCCCGCACACCCACCCCTCTGCACAGGGAGGGGGCCCCAGGGAGAAGCCCTTCGGCCTGCGCTTCCCCCGGCTGGCCCTCCTGGGCTCTGCCTGGGCCACCCCACGCCCCAGCTGCCCCGCGCCCCAGCTCGCCTCCTCCGGGCTGTCTGGCCCGTCCTGAGCAGAAGCTCTCACCCGTCTGTGCTCGCGCCACCCTTGGTGACAGCTCCCTGCAGGCCGGGATGGGGCCCAGGCTCCCGATGCCGTCCCCAACCGCACACCCCTGGTCAGCCAGATGACGCAGGACTGGTGTCCCCACACAGGCCCCACTTTCCTGGGGTTCCCCTACACCACTCCCTCTGCCCGCCACTCCTAGGACAGGGGCGTGTGCACTGGTTGCCAGCGCCTGTAAGGGTCTCCTCCCTGTAACTCCTAGCACCTTCCTCAGTGTCCCCGGGCACGCTCTGCCTGGACCAGGGTGTGGCGGGCTGGCCGGCCCCGGGACCCGAAAGGGTGGGGCTATCTCCCCCAGTGCTGGCCCCTGGGGGCGCCCCGTGGACTCCAGTGGAGAGTGAGATGGGGCGGCCCTGTCCGCGCACACTTGGCTTCTTTTCTCAACCAGAGTCTGTGTTTTGAGTGACTGGGCAGCTGTGTGCCCAGCGGACACTCCCCCCCGGCCTGGCCGGAGTCCGCCCTCCCCGCCTGGGCCCACTTCTGATTGCTCCACTCTGGCCGCCTCTGGGGGTGCTCACCGACGCTTGCTGTGTCTCTCCCCTGTGCCAGACGTGGATGAGTGTGCGCAGCCCGCCGAGCCCTGCGGGCCGGGGCACCGCTGTGTGAATTCCCCCGGAAGCTTCCGCTGCGAGTGTGAGGCTGGCTACTACTTTGACGGCATCGGCAGGACGTGTGTGGGTATGTGGTGTCCCCGCCGGCCTCGGGAGACCCAGCCAGACCTGGGGCCGTGGTAGCCCCAAGAGACCACAGGCTGCACCCCACCCCGGGAAGTATCAGGTGCAGATGGGCCCAGAGGAAAGGCCCCCCCTTCTATTCGAGGCCTGCAGGCCCTGTAGGTGCGAGGTGGTTTCCTTACCTGAAGAACAGGTGTTCGGCCTGGCCCTGGACTTAAGTGCTTGGAAGAATCCAGCCCACTGGGCCAATGCCCAGACGAGTTAGTGGGTTCCCAGCAAGTCACCAGTGGCCTGTGGCGCTGGGGGCCCAAGCTGTGGGCCCAGCCCAGGCGGGGAGACCCCACGCTGGCCCAGCAGCCTGACTGCCAGGGGCCAGCCCTGCCCACTGGCCCTGCCCACTGGCTCAGCCAGGGTGCTCAGGGCGAGCTGGCACCTGCCCTCGGTCAGAGCCCCACTGACCCCCCTTCGGGGCTCCGGGTGGAGACTAGGGACAGGCTTGCGCCTTTGGGAAGGAGCATAAGGCTGGCCCGGCGGGCAGAGGTGCTGGAGTCGGGTCCCAGGCCCCCCCAATTTGTCATGTGCAGGGGACAGGTCACTTTCCCTCTGGCTGAGGAATGAGTCTGAAGGAACTGGGATGCGGGGTGTGGGCGTCCCCCTTGGCAGGAGGGTGAGTGGGGTGCTGTTGGGGTGGCATTGCCCTGAGCTGCCTGCTGCGCCGTCTTGCAGACATCAACGAGTGTCGCCGCTACCCCGGGCGGCTGTGCAGCCACAAGTGTGAGAACACGCTCGGCTCCTACCACTGCAGCTGCACTGTGGGCTTCCGGCTGGCCGCTGACGGCCGGTCCTGCGAAGGTAAGGGGCAGGGCCCGCCAGGTGCTCACTCAGGTCATCCCACCCACCCCAGGCTGCCTGCCCCCCAGGAAAGGCAGGGGGGAGCTGCTCCTCCTGCAGACGTTGGGGGTAGCTGTCAGCTCACGTTCAGCGGTTATGACCATGGTACTTGCACGAGCATGGCCATGTGTCAATAAAACTTTATTTACACAGAGTGAGTGGGGGGCCGGGTGTGTGCCTAGGCATAGCAAACAGATGACCCAGGGCGCAGAGCTGCCGAGTGACCTCGTGAGGACCAGGAGTGTGCTCTGGTCACAAAGGGCCTCCCTCTGCTGCTTTGTCTGGGCGGTAAAGCCGGGAGGACGATCTGATTTCCTCTGGAGAGCTGGGGTGACTCCCGCAGCCCCTAGAGCCAGGAGCGGGGAGCTTCTTACTGCCTCCCTGGTGGGACGTGGTGTCTCTAGAATCAGGCAGGTTGGAGAGGGTCCAGATCCATCGGCCACAGGAGCAGGAGTGGGGGCATCTCCCTCGGGGCAGCCCCGCGGCCCCGCTTTCCACGTCTGTCAGCTGGAGCAGGCGGTGTGTTCGCAGCCCAGCACGGGCGGGCGAGCTGTCTGAGCCGGCCCGCGGGCCTCTCTTGCAGACGTGAATGAGTGCAGCAGCAGCCCCTGCAGCCAGGAGTGTGCCAACGTCTACGGCTCCTACCAGTGCTACTGCCGGCGCGGCTACCAGCTTAGCGACGTGGACGGGGTCACCTGCGAGGGTGAGGCTGGTGGCCTGCGAGGGCGAGATCCGGTATCCCCCTGCCCCCCACATCACGGCTTTAGGCCAGCCTCTGGGCTGCAGTGTACTGGAGCTGCCTCACCTGTTGGAAGGCGACAGCCCCCTTCCCGGATTTTTCTTAGTGAACTCAGCGGTGGGGGTGGGGGGTGGCTGACTGCTATGTGCACAGGCCTGGGTGAGGAGGGGGCTCACCAGGCCTGGCCCCCAGACCCGTCAGGTTGTTGAGGGCAGAACTGGGTGACGATTAAAAGCACCTTGCACAGCGCCCAGCACCCCGAGGTGCTCCACGGCTGCTGTCTGGGGGACGGCCCTGAGCCCTGGAGGGAGCACGCTGTGGCCGCCAGCTTCCGGAAGCGTGTGCAGCTGCGGCCCTGTCCTGGGCCCTGGGCTGTGCCCCGCCCCCCCGCCCGCCCAGACCCCTCCCAGCCTTGAGCTTGCTATGCGGCTCTAGGCTCAGCCTGTCCCCTCTTCGGGCCTCAGTTTCCCCTGAGAGTCCTAGCCTGTGTCTACCTGTGTGACTGCCCACCCCGTCCCGGTCTGGCCCCTGGGGTACGCGCCCGGCCGGGGTCCGCTCGGGTGCTGAGGGCGCTCTGCTGTCACAGACATCGACGAGTGTGCCCTGCCCACGGGGGGCCACATCTGCTCCTACCGCTGCATCAATGTCCCTGGGAGCTTCCAGTGCAGCTGCCCCTCATCCGGGTACCGGCTGGCCCCCAACGGCCGTAACTGCCAAGGTGAGTGTCCAACCTGGGCCAGGTCGTGCTGGGCCTCGCGTGGCGGTCAGGCCGGCCGCCCCTGCGGGAGGGAGTGCCTTTGGGGTGGGTATGTCCGTGGTCTGTGGACACGACTCCTATACCTGGACTCCAGCATGCCTGTCCTGGGGTCCCCGCCTTCCTGCCCTGCCTGCGGGGCCAGGAGGGAGCCTGACGGCATTCAGGAAGGTGCCAACCTGAGCGGGAAGTCTCCGCTCCACCCTTCTGTCTGTGGGGTCCTTCAGGCCTTAGTTGGGAGCCGGGCCAGGCGCTGGGCAGGAACCCTGAGCAGGCGGCACGGCCTCTGCCCCAAGGGCCGGTCTGTATCCAGCAGGGACTGGGTGTGCTCTGGGCATTTGACAGCCGTGTCGATGGACACACTGGCCGTGAGTGACCCCCTGGGCCTGGGGCCAGCTCCAGAGTGGGGCGAACGGGGAGCAGTGTCTGCCTGCACTTCACTTCCGCCACTGAGGTCCTGCACCCTGTAAGCGCCCCTTTGGTCTCTGAGGAGAAGCTAAGTGGACACTGTGAATGAACCGTCTTGTAGGGGCGCATTGCCCCCCTGGGGCAGCCCAGAAGCTGAAGCACAGTGGTGCCAACCCCTTCCTCTGAGCCCACTTGGAGGTGGCCCACGCCCGGAGGCCCAGGTTCTGTGCTGCGCTTTGCTGTCACGGGGCAGCCACTGGGCGCTTCCTGGGGGCACCAGGCTGCCCTTCCAGACCATGGACCCAAGTTGCTCTGTTCTCGACTTTCTGGCGTAGCAGGTGACTTTCCTGCTACTGCCTGGGCTCCCTCACGAAGCCCAGGGACTGCCCAGGGCTGGACAATGCCCTCCTGAGCGTGGCCGCCAATGGGGAGATGGGGGGCTGCTCTTGCCGCTCTACATGGGCGTCCCCGGGGCCCAGCCTTTGGCTGCTCTGGTGTCGTGGTAGGAAGGTGGCAGGCTCCCTGTGTCCAGGGCTCTCGGTGCAGTGCCCCAGGCCTGCTTCTGTCCAGCCAGATGGTCACCGACCGGGGACACCGGGCAAGACATCCAATGTCTTTAGGCCTCGGTTTTCTGGTCTGCGACGTGGGCCAGTAGCCACTGCTCTGTCTTTCCTGTCATGAGTCCCAGTGAGGTAAGGGGGGGCGGGCCTCAGGGGCAGTGCAGGCTGGTTAGCATGGGCACCCGTGTCCGCCCCTTACAAAGCCTGAATCCCGTAACCTCTGTGAGCTCCTCCTAAAATGAGGACCGCAGTGCTGGCCCCCTGAGCGGTCAGCCTCAGGTGAGTTTCTGAGGATGCCTCAGGGCTGCCAGAGCGCTTGCCTCTGTTGTATGTCCGTTCCTGGGATTGTGGCTAGTCAGTAAATACCCTATAAATGCAATGCAGTGAGCCTGTGAATGAAGGATCCGGTGCAGGGCCTGCGGAGGGCAAGGACGGCTCGACCCCACCTTGCCCCTGGCTATGGGAGATTGGCCACCCCGTCTGAGGATGGGGCGCCTGGGCTCGGCCCTCATGGCGCCCCCTGGGCTCTCTCGCAGACATCGACGAGTGTGTGACCGGCATCCACAACTGCTCCATCAACGAGACCTGCTTCAACATCCAGGGCGGCTTCCGCTGCCTGGCCTTCGAGTGCCCCGAGAACTACCGCCGCTCCGCAGACACGTAAGTCCCGCGACCCGAGCTTGTCTGTCCGTGCCGGCCTCCGGGTGCCCGACAGGGCCTGGGTGGGCGGTGAATGAGCTATGTCATCCCACAAGGCCTGGGGCAAACTCCAGGATGCCAGGTTTCCAGACCAGAACGCTGGTCAGTGAGACTGTCTGCAGGAAGCCACAGTCGTGTGCAGAACCTCGGGGTGTGGGGGCAGCGCTCCAGGTCCCAGTTTCCTCCCGTATGAGACACAGACATCAGAGCCGCCTCAGACCACATTGAGGCAGCAAGGACTCCATGCAAGCCACTGTGACTTGCTGGGGTGTTGTTATTAAGCATCCCCACTTGAAAGCCAGATTCTGCCTGGCCCAGCAAATGTGTGGGAGCAGCAGGGTCTTGTGTCCTGCACGCGAAGCTGAGTGTCCCTGTGCCACTGTCGGCAGGAGCCTGGGGGTCCCTTGCCCGGGGAGCAGCATCTCACCGCCCCACCCCTGCTGCTAAGTGTTGACTCACTGAGTCAGTGCCTCTGTTGGGGGCTCCAGACCTTCCCCAGGGGGACCCATCGCAGGATGGGGGTGCGTGTCCCCTCTCCAGCCCCCAGCAACCTTCAGAGCCAGCTCACAGCTAGGCTGACTCGGTGTCCAGGGCTTGGCCTCTTCGCCTTGTGCCCACTCCTCCCGCCCGAGGGTCACCTTCCTGGGTAACGTCCACTTGCTCAGCCCACGGGGTGGCTACCCTGGTTTGGGGTCCTGAGCTCCGGTTTGTGGAATTCCAGAGCCGTAACCCCGGCTCAGACCCTTGTCTCCCCGCAGCCCCTTTTGTCCTCTCTGGCTCTGGAGCCGCCCGCCAGCCTCCCGTCCCGCCAGACCTCTGCTCCGCCCCTGCACGCGTGTCTCGGGCGGCATGGAAACCCACCTCGCTTCTGTGCCCAGTTAGGGCCAGGGCAGGGCGGGGAGGGTGAGTGAGCAGCGCTCCAGAGAGCGGGGGTTGCCCCGGCGGGTGGTGGCTGTGCAGCCCCAGCGCCCCCGGCTGTGCTGTCCTCGTCCTGCCCGCGCCCCCGCGCCTGGTCCAGCCTGGGTTGGAGGCTCTGGGGACTGGCTGTCAGTGACCTGACCTCTGATGCATGTGGCCCGAGGCCGCCGGAGGTCGCCGCCTGCGCGGGTCCTCAGCCTCCAGAGCCCAGGGCGGGCAGGCGTGCTGAGGTTGTACTGACCTCACGGGCCCGTGCTGCCCCCCCTTGGGTGGGCACCGCTGTGGGATCCTCTGCCGCCCTCGGCATTGCTTACTTGCTTATTTGGGGAACGGTCATTGAGGGCCACTGTGTGTGGTCACCTGGGCAGAACGTGCCCACCAGGAGCAGTTCTAAGACCCAGCTGGCCATAGAGGGCGGGGTGCTGAGGAGCAGGGTCTCCGCCCGGCCAGGGGCAGCTGCGGGGGCCACTGGGGTTGGCGATGCTTGAATCAAGGGGTCCCAGGAGCTGAGTCTGGAGAGAGGGAGGAGCCGGAGTGTGGGTGCAGCTGGGTTGGCCCCCAGCACGTGTGGGTTCATCATCCCTCGGGACTGTCGGGAGGGGCGTGTCATCTGTAAGGGCCAGAAGTAAAGACAAGTGGGGGTGTGAGGCCCCAAGGGCTCCTCCCTCCAGAATGGAAGCCCCCAAATTAACACACATTCCCTTGGGCCTGCTCCATCCAGCCGCCAGAGACTTAGCGGGGGGGAATGCAGCTGGGACGGGGGACCCCCAGACCCCACATCGAGCTGGACCCCCTCTTCTCTGAGCCTCTACGTTCTTCGTGGGGCCTAAGCAGGCAGTGGACTGGGCGATGCAGGGCCGGTCAGTCTCTTGGATGCCGTGACCTGGCACCGGGCCTGGAGGGTTAGTGGGGCCGGGCGGTCAGGCGCTCCGGGAACCCAGCCAGTGGCCGGCCTAGTTGCCGCTTAGAGCCCAGTGGAGAGGGTGGCAGCTGACTGTCCACGCCCTCCCCTTCCTCGGACACAAGGCTCAGAGCCCGCAGGTGCCCACGGTGGCCTCACAGCCTCGCCCTGCGGCTCTGCTGCTGCTGGGTCTCGAGCTGGCCGGGCTTCGGAGGAGCCGGGGCCACGAGGGCTGCCCCAGCAGAAGCCCGTCTGGGTGAGCCCTGGACCAGCCAGGGGCCCGCTGTCACGTGCAGAAAGTGGGGTCCCGGCCTGAATCCCCATGAAGGACCCCGGGGCCTGTCCTGGTGTCCCTCCTGCTCTTGGGCGCTGCTCCGTGCCGGGGGCTGACACTCAGCGTCGGTCGGCAGCAGGGACGAGTGGGCGTCGGGCCCGTGAACTGGACGCGGGTTGGTGTCCATGGTCCGGTCAGCACTGCTGACCCCCTTCCTCCACCTCAACACCCTCTTTCTATTTTAAGAGAAAAAACTGGACCTTGGAAGAGACCCCGACACCCTCTGACAGCTCAGCTCGGCGGGAGGTAGGGGAAGGAGGTCGGAGGTCACGGGAAAGACCCTGCAGTGGCGCGCCAAGTTCTGCCTTCTCCCCCACGCCCCTCGTGAGAGTTGGCCTCTGGCCTCCCCGGGCCGCGGTTCCCGTCTAAGGGGACTGGAGGAAGGACGCGGCGCCTGCCAGTGTCCCCTGTGGAAAGGGCAGTTACTGGAGCAGGCGGGCCGCTCCCCTTGGGCTGGGCCCTGGACACCAGCATGCGCACGTGCGTCCCCGAGCCCCTCCTTCCCCCGGAGCAGGGGTGAGGTGGCCCTCGTCCCCCTCTCCGGGGTGACGTCCATCCCAGACCCCTGCTCTGCGGCCACAGCGGCGGCAGGAGGGAGGCACAGCCCTGGCCCGAGGTGTGACTTGGGGGCAGTGGGTGGCACCGCCGGGCCCTTCCGGGTTTGTCCCAGGATGGGCAGAGAGACACTCAGGGGAGCCGGCTGGGCTGGACCTCAGACAGTCTGGAGTAGCCAGGGCAAGCGTCCCCCAGAAGGCCTGGGCCCCGAGGGCCTTTCAGTCACCGATAGTGCGTCTGCATGGAACTTGGGGTGCCGATCCCATGTGTTGAACGCAGAGGCTCTGGCCTGTGGGTGGTGCGGCCGGGCGACTCCTGTGCCCCGCCCTCAGCGCCTCCATGGATGGCACTGGCCTGCGTCGGTGCCCCCCGCAGGGTGTCCTGCTGAGGGCTGGGGTTCCTGGGAACCTTGGGGTGTAGCATTTGTTGACCAGGAGACGTGGGTCCATATCATTGGTGTGCACAGGAAGCCCCGGGGTGCTGAGCCCCTGGGCTGCTGGGGGAAGGGGTGCAGGCACCTCAGGAGCGTTGGCTGCAGGTGCCAGAGCACCACACACCCTCACCATCCTGCCTGCTGCCACACGTGTGGATGCTGCTTCCCGGCCGCCGCCAGGGTGCCGCCCTGGATGTGGTGCACCCGGCGCCACGAGCGGACTCTAGCGCCACCTGCCGGCCGTACCCAGCAGGCCCATCCTGGAGCAGCCGGGCTGAGTGTGTGTGTGTGTGTGTGCTTGCACGTGTGTGTGCGTGTGCGTGTTGAAGTGGGACAGGCTGACTTTGAGACCCAGACCCGCCACCTCCTCCAGACTGGCAGCCAGGACGAGCTCCGTGTCCCCCGAGCGTCGGCAGAGGGGGACGGGCGTGGAGCTGTGCAGAGCTGTGTGGGGATCCCGAGCGCCACGGTGGTGCCAGCTCCCTGGGGAGGCGGGTGGCGGACACCAGTCCCCTCCCCGGCTCCCCGCAGCCCGCAAAGGCCCCTGGGGTCTCCCAGACCCCCTGGACCTGGGTGTCTCGGGCTGGGCCGCCCCTCGGCAGCAGCACCCCCTCGCCCCCCTGCCTCTGGGCCCCTCCCTGCGGGCGCGTTCCCCCCTTAGTGCCTGGGGCCCTTTGCAGAGCGCAGAGCAGCGGCGCTGAGCAGAGGTTCCTGTCTGGGCAGAGGGTGGAGAGAGACATACGGTGAAGTCCACGGACACTCTCTGGCCACAGAGCCGGCCGAGGCGTGGACATTTAAAAACGCGAAAGGGAGGCATGACGGATGCCGGGGTGCTCCTGACCGGCGCCCCCCACCGTCAAGGCGCAGCCTCCTCGGGCCACTCCAGAGGGTGTGGGGCTGGCGTCGGGGCAGAGGCTGGACCTGCCTCCTCGTCTGCTTCAAGCCCTGAGCTGGCCCTGAGGGCCCGGCCGGGGAGCCGAGCCTGGCGCACCCTCAGGGGCAGCGGCCTCACTGGCCTCGCTGTCCCCCCGCCGGCGTCCTCACTCGCCCTGTGGCCTTGCGAAGGCCTCTGGCATCCCGGCCTCCTTCCCGCGTCTGGAGTAGGCCCTGCCCACCGGTCAGGTGTAGGTGCAGGCCGAGGAGGGCCCGGAGAGCCCGCGCTTGCCGAGGGGCAGCGCGTGGCCGCTAGTGGTGGAGACGGCCCTCCAGGCCATCCCGACACGCACCTGAGCGCCCAGGTGTGGCCCTGACGCTGTTGGGGCGGGGCCAGGAGCCTGGTGAATTCGGGCAGGGGTGCCGGGGAGCGCGGCCTGGGGCCGGGGCACCCCCCTGGGGCACTCCCTTGACCCTAGCCACCCTGTGCCCCGAGGGTGTTGGAAGAGACTGGTGCCTGAGTCGGCGGCCTGGAGGCCCACGGCACCTCCCGCAGGTGAGTGAGGGGGGCTCTTGCGTTGGCCGAACTGGCCCGAGGGGCGGCGGGACAGCGAGCCCCGCCCCTCCCCGCTGTCGCTTCTCCACCGCTGGGGCTGCCCTGACCCCTCTCGTCTCTGTCCACTTCTCTTGCAGCCGCTGCGAGCGCTTGCCTTGCCATGAGAATCTGGAATGTTCCAAGCTGCCTCTGAGAATAACCCACTACCACCTCTCTTTCCCCACCAACATCAAAGTGCCCGCGGTGGTCTTCCGCATGGGCCCCTCCAGCGCCGTGCCCGGGGACAGCATGCAGCTGACCATCACCGGCGGCAACGAGGAGGGCTTTTTCACCACCCGGAGGGTGAGCCCCCACAGCGGGGTGGTGGCGCTCGCCAAGCCGGTCCCCGAGCCCAGGGACTTGCTCCTGACCGTCAAGATGGACCTGTACCGCCACGGCACCGTCAGCTCCTTCGTGGCCAAGCTTTACATCTTTGTGTCCGCAGAGCTGTGAGCACGCGCTTGGGCTGGGGCGCCTCTGTCGCTTTCTAGGCCCCTGCGGGGTTCGAATAAAGCCCTGGCGGCCGCCCCCAGCACGCCTCTCTGCCTTGTCTTATTCGGCGGCCGGAGTCTGTCCTGTTCGTCCCGGGGAGAGGAGCAGCTGGCACCGTGGCCCAGTGCCTGGGGCGTTCCCACTGGGGTGTGTGCATGCAGCCCAGACACACGGTCACTGTGACGGCCAGGCCCCCGGCCAGGGGGAGCCCCACGGGGCTGGCGTCGCGCTCTCCCCGCCCTGAGCCAGAGGGCAGAGGGGCTGGCCTGCTCGTGGCGGAGCTGCCTGCCCCACACGCGGTCTCCTTGCTGGGCAGTCAGGCTGGCCTGAGCGTCTGGCTGAGGACAAGCCCTCTGTGCTGATGCACCCCGGGCAGTGCCTGCCCGCCTGAGGAGCCCGGCCCTGCGCCAGGCAGAGGCAGAGCGCTGCTGAGGGAGCCCCTCCGTGCCCTGGGAGGGGGCCCCGGGAGATTCAGAGGGCCAGTGATTTGCTCAAAGCACACAGCCCGGCCTTGTACCCCGGCTCGCTGACATCACGCCCGTCCCAGCACTGCCACGTGGGCCTCAACCCGTCTGCTCCCCAGCCCCTCCCCAGGGTCCCGGCCAAGCCCCCGCCCCAGCCACGGGGCCTGGAGGAGCCGGGGCCCTGTTTCCCCGTCACCCCCAGCACAGTCCCTCCGTGGCCTTGGTCCCTGTTGGCTGTTCCCATTCGTCCGGGGCCCCATCGTCACCCCCAAGTCTGCTTCTGCAGCGTGTGGCCCGGCCGCCGACGGCCCGCACAGCCACGTCTGCCGAGGGACCGGAGCCCCACGCTGGGGTCTCGGGCGTCTGTGGCTGTTGCAGCCATGGCTGCTTCCAAGCAGGAGCGTGAAGGCGCAAGCAGATGCCACAGTGGCATCAAGACAGGGCCACAGGCCCCGAGGCCCCCCAGTGCCCCCGTGCAGTCAGCCCTGGCCTCGGGATCTGGCCAGCCTGCCCGTGCCCCCCTCCCGCAGCTCCCCGCCTCCCCTGTGGCCGCCGCACCTGTCTGAGCATCTCTGGCTTGGACCAGCTCCGCCTGCGTCTCCCGGCGCCTTCTCCATGTGGCTGCCGAGACCTCGCTGAAGGCCCGCCCGGCTCCGTCCCTCTCTTTGGACCTGCTCTGGTTCTTTTTACCAGAGGGCGATGTTCAGGTCCTTAGAGGCGTTCAAGGCCCTCCTCACCCCGCCCTGCCGCCCGCCGGCACCATCGCCGCCCCCAGCCCCGCCCGCCCCACGCTCGCGGCCTCGTCATGGTACCCTGGCTTGCTCCTGGCCTGAGCGTGCGCCAGGCCGCCCGCAGGGCTGCCTTCCTTGGAGATGAGCACCCCAGCCACCCTCCCAGCAGCTCCCCTCGTCTTGGCTGCGCCCCGTCTGCACAGGCCTGCCATGCCGTGGTGCTTACTTGGCTGCCCAGTGCATTGGGGCTTTTTAGAAGCAGGTGTTCGCTCTGGTTAATCTCTGTGTTCTCTACATCTTCAGAATGGTCTCGAGAAGGAACTCAGTAAGTGTCCAGAGAAACATAGGCATGGATGGGTGGACAGACGGACGGATGGAGGGACAGACAGGTGGACGGATGGCCGGATGGCCAGATGGGGTGGACGGATGGGTCAGTGATGAACTTGGGGATGGGTGGACTGGGGGACTAATACTCTCAAGGCTTGGCCCAGGTATTGCTGCCCGTGACGGCAGCAGGGGTGCGAGGGCTCAGCCGCTGCGCCCGATCTTGCATCGTGCTCCAGACGGCTCAGGCCGGAAGGAGCCCTTTGCCTTCGTGTCCACGGCAGCATCAAGGACGGGAGGAGTCGCGGGCCTCCCAGGCCACAGCTTGCCAGAGCCCACCTCCACCTGGCCCGTCACCCCAGAGTGCCTGCGTCTCCTGCTTGGGGGGCTCCCAGCCCCCAGGGTGCCTGTTCCACTTGGGGACACCTTGATGTGTGTGCGCGCGCCCCAGTGCCCTGGGGGCGAGAGCCAGGCTGCTGAGGCCTGTCTTGCCCGCAGGCCCTGTGGTGTCACAGCCACGGTCAGCGCCGGGCTCATTCGGGGCAGCAGAAACAGGCGTCTGGGTGGCCTCGTCCTGGCTGGTCCGTGACCCTGGAGAAGGTGCCTGCCTCTCAGAGCCGTGAGGCCCACAGTCTGGCTCATTTTGAGGCCTACGTGAGGATGCGCCAAGCTGGGTCTGGCGCTTAGTAGGCAGTTCGCGAGCGTTGGTTTCTGCATGGAAGTGCCCGAGTGTTCGTTTGGTTCTTGGTTCTAGGGGGGTGAAAGGCCAGAGGGTCCGGGGAGCTGTCCCCCCTTCGGCTCCCGGGCCTGTGCCCTCCTGGCTGCGTCGCTGATGTCAGGCTCCCCGGGGACACGGTAACACTCGTGATTATCAGCGTTATAACGACAATAACAATAACTACAATAATAATAGTGCCGATCACAGCAACAATAACGCCGAAAATAATGGTAACAGCTAGCGTGCACGTGCTGCTGGCTGAGGCCGGCACCGTTGCAGGGACTTGCCCCTTGCAGGTGCTGTGAAGGAAAGTGCCATTGGGCCCCGTTTTGCGAAGGCCTGAGGGCAGAGGTCAAAGAACGTGCCCAGCCCCGCACCTGGTGTCCGATGGCACCAAGCCTGCGTGGGCATGCGGGAGTCGAGCTGGAAACCCTGCCTGTGCTACCTCAAGTGCCGAGAGGGGCCGAGCGGGGGCCGGGATTGGTCACCGCTGTCCGGTGCTACTCTAGCCTCAGCCCGGAAGCCCTGGTCCTCACGCCCACGTCCCGATGGGGTGTGCGCAGTGGCTGGAGGAGGCAGTGGCGTGGGGGGAAGGACGGACGGGCGAGGCGGGATGTGCCAAGCGCCGGGCCCGGGAGGAGGTGGCCTGGGAGGGTTTGGAGTTCTCTGGACCCCCACTACCCCCTCAAAAAAACCCACAGAACACCTAGATAAGGACGTTTAGAAATCAATGGAAAACTTTAGAACACAGCAAGGGGACACAGGCCCGCCTTGTGCGAGGGCACCTGCGCAGGTGGGAGGGATGGGAGAGCCGGGAGGCCGCAGTGGCCCCTGGAGGCCTGGGGACAGCAGCGGGGCTTCGAGCCACCTCTCGGTCCAGCGGCTGGCCCAGGACCCTGCGGGCTGGGCCAGTCGGCCCCAGCGACTCCCAAGACCGAGTCCACGCGGAGAATCTGCTGGAAATGAGGTAGACAGTCTAGTGGGAAAGAGACGAAGGAGAGAAGGTCTGGGTAGACACGAAGGCACCCCCGAAGGCAAGCTGCTGCCCCGAACCCAGGCAGCAGCCGGAGGGGCACTGGGACCCAGAGAAACCACTGGGGCCCTGACTTCCGGAAAAGCGATTTCACGCGCAGGAACAGCCAGCCCCACAGTCTTGAGGTCGGGTCTCATGTAGGTTGTTGCAGGCCCGAAGCGGGCAGCCCCGGCTGGGAGGGGCATGGCAGACAGGCCCCAGGTTCGGCCCGAGCTGCACCCATGTCAGAACCAGCTAGAAGCGTGAAGAGAATGGTGGGGCCGTGGGGGCGTCGGGGCCTGACGTCCGCCCCCTCTGTGCTGTGGTCCCCAGGCCCCGCCAGGAGAAGGTGGACACGGTCCGCTGCATCAAGTCCTGCCGGCCGAGCGACGTGGCCTGCATGCTGGACCCGGTGCACACCGTCTCTCACACCGTCGTCTCGCTGCCCACCTTCCGCGAGTTCACCCGCCCTGAAGGTGAGTGACCCCAGGGTGCGCGGGGCCGTGAGCCGGGGCGGCCCGTCTGGATCCTCCCAACTCTCGAGGGGAGAGCTGGGCCCCAGTGAGACATGAGGTCAGCGTTTGAAGTGCAGGCCTCTCCCTGCGTCTGCTCCGCCGCATGTCCTAGGTGCCCGGCGGTGTCCCAGCCCACTCCCGCTTTTGGTTCAGGGGTCTTCTTATGGGGAACAGTCATGCAGCAAATAGCGATTAAGCACTGATTCTGTGCCAACTTCTGAAGAATCAGGGAGGGCTTCCAGGAGGAAGTGACTTCCATGCTGGGGCCCGAGTGGTCAATGGGAGATCATCTGGTGACAGGGAGAGCAGGGGCAGAGGAGGCTGCCGAGCAGAGCAGCGGCACTCGGGAAGGTCCGGAGGTGGGGGGGAGTGTGTGATTTGAGGACTTTAAGTATTTTTGGCTGGAGCGATTGAGGCTTGGTAAGATGGGCTGAGAAGGGAAGGGAGGGCCTGGCCGTGGAATTGGGGCCAGGACAGAGCTGCACCTGATGGTATTAGCGTCTGAGGACATACCCTGGAGGCTGAGCGGCAGATGGGCCAGAGGGGCAGGCGGCTCTCGGAGCTCCGGAGAGACACGGCAGTGCTCCCTTTAGCCCCGCAGGGAGCACCAGGCTGTGGAAAGACCTGCTTCTTTTGTCCCCACTTCCATTTCTCTTTCCCCTACACCCCAGAGTCGTGAATATTCATAGCTAATTGCTGGTCACTCAGCGCTGTGCCGACAGCCTCACGAGCAGTGCGGGGGAGAGCAGTTTCCCCACTGACACGAGCTAGGCTGTGACCTCTGGCCCCGGGGGCCCCTCCACCTTCCTCGAGCACCTCTTGCTGGGCTCTCGTCATGGGCGGGGGCCTTTCAGGGGCTGGGCCGCTCCATGCCACCCTCTCCTCGCAGAAATCATCTTTCTCCGGACGATCACGCCCTTGTACCCCAGCAGCCAGGCCGACATCACCTTCTACATCACGGAGGGCAACCTGCGCGAGTCTTTCGACATCAACAAGCGCTACGTGGACGGCATGACTGTGGGTGAGTGCAGACGTGCCCTTGGCCCCAGCCTGCGGCTCAGCCCTCCCCACCGGCTCCCCCCGACCCCCACCACCTCAGGGCCCGAGGACAGTCGAGGGTGCTCCTGCAGTGGGGAGGGCTGGGTGAAAAGGCAGGGGGGGAGCCAGGGCTGGGCGAGGACCAGGGAACCCAAGAGCCTGGCCAGAGGGCCGGCAGAGGCTGCTGTGGCCTCCCCGTCCTCTCTTACCTCTCTGGAGCTGCTAGGGTGGGAAAAGTTTAAATTCATGGGCGATAAAATTGATCACAAGGACCGTTTGGGGTGGGATGTCTGAGCATTTTCGAAGCAGCTGAGGGGCCCAGAGCCCCTCATCTGGGCCTCAGTTTCCCCGCTGGCCCGTGGTCCCTGAGGCCCGATCCTGCAGGGTCTCACAGGGGCGCGCAGCAGCGCCTTCCGGGGCTCGGCCGCTAGGTGGCGCCGCTGCACCTGGAACGCGGTCCCGCGGCCGACGGTTGTTGAACTGGCAGCTGCAGCCGGGGATCGTTATTCCCCCGTTGCCAAAGAGCCGTTTATAGCGACTTTACAAGCTCTTAAATGGGTTTGCATGTTGTAAACATGACTGACTCATTTGGGGGCTGCCCACCTCAGCCGCCTCCTCCGCTACTTGGCAGCAGGAATAATTAGTTAATTACAATTAATGGCACACTGGCTCTGGCCGGCACTGGGGCGCAGAGTGCCCGTCAGCAGCGGGGCTCGGGAGCCTGCCCTTCAGCCCCTGCCCCCTCTCGGCCTCGTCCCCCGTGGCTGCTGCCAGATCCCGCTGGGAGCTCCGGCCCGGGAGGACAGGGACCGACGGGCAGGGGCTGGTCCTGCCTGGGAGTGGGTGGGCGGGGAGCGGCCGGAGGGGCACTGAGCCCCGTGCCTGGTGCTGGGCCCGCGGGGGCTGCCGTGGGCTGGTTCACCGCGCCGAACCCCAGGGCTGAGCCCGCCACTGCTGCGCCTCTCTGAGCCCCCTTGTTGTGGGGTGCCGGCTTGGGATTGCGGGTGCTCAAATGCACGAACTCCATCCTGTCTGCCACAGGGGCTGGCATTCCAGCGGAGGGGGGCGGAGTCCCATAAACAGCAGGAGAATACGGGGCTGTGGCAGGCAGAGATGGGGAGAAGCCCCCGGCTGCGCGGCCTGTGGAGGTGGGTCCCGGGCTAAGTCTTCCTGGGTGACCAGCGCCAGCCCGGATGGGGTGCGTTTCTCTCCCCAAGTCCATGCTCCAAACGGGGGCTGCCTGGGGACCCGTTTCTTGGTTCCCCACGCACTGGGCAGAAAACCCTGGCGTGGCCGAGCCGGGAGGCTCCTGCAGACCGACCGTCTCCTCCAACTCCGCTGAGGTGGGGAAATCGAGGCCCGGAAGGGGCGGGGCTTGCCCGTCTTCCCACGTGACGGCAGCTGTGCCTGCGCTACCACCCAAGGGCCTCTTCTGGGGTGTGGACGTGGTTCCAGCCCCGGACAGGGTGGCTGTCCCCCCATGCGCTCGGCCGTCCTTCCCCCCTGTGCCAGGCTGTCCCCTCACCCTTTGCTACGCCGTCCCCCCATGCGCTCGGCCGTCCTCCCTGTGCTGGGCCGAACCCCCTGCTCGGCCGCCCCCCCCCTTTGCTGCGCCGGCCCCACTGCGCTCGGCC